>JAUZST010010622.1:0-12326 GCA_034779995.1 Parotocinclus haroldoi | reverse complement strand
CATGTGCTAGTCACCAGCATACCCAGAAAAGACCAGCATTCACTGGTCACAACCATCCAAGAACCAGCAAAGACCAGTATGTGCTGGTCACCACCATCCAAACACCACCAAAGACCAGCATGTTCTGGTCACCAGCACCCCCAGTAAAGACCAGGATGTGCTGGTCACTAGCATCCCCAGCAAACTCATCTTCAAAACACAACAAACACTGGTCACCACCAAGTCCAGCATTATGCTGGTGTGTTTTTTTTTCAGCAGGGACTCGGAAGATATATCGGAAGATTTTAAAAGTCTGTCCATCAGTCAAGCAGCTATAGCTCCCTGCAAAAAAGATGATTGTTGAGATTGATGTTTCATTGTTCATTGTCGAAGTTGTTCAGTCGTTAGTTAAAATCATTAAGAGTTCCATGTTCCATATTGGTCCAAACTCTGTTTGGCTGGTTTTGGTGAACTCTAATAGGTCTTGCTGATAAAGTTTATACTGATTTAAAACATTTGTCCAAAACTACACCAATATGCGTCAGTGTTCACAGAATTAAGCTCCACCTAAGCTATACCTATTTTTAAAGGTAAAGGTTTTAGTCTGGTTGTCAACAACAACAACAACAACAACAACTCGTATTTATATAGTGCTTTTCACAGACTCAAGATGCTTTTCAGCCTAAGTATAAAATAGATGAGATTTGAGGAGAGATTTGAAAACAGAATGAGAAGAACGGGAGCGGACAGAAGCGAGTAGAGAATTCCAGAGGAAAGGAGTTGCAATGGAAAATGCCATACAGTCTACCTACAGTAACACTAAAGACCTTCACATATTTAAAATGATTGTGTGAAATGTAGGGTCACCCAAGTGCAGCATCAACTCTAAGCACAAACTTTTCCTGACAAAACAGCATGTGGTAAGTGCGTTTATGAAGAATCAAGGATACTCTGTGAATAACCCAACATATGTAAATTATGACTTTGTATGTCAAAGAAGACATCATTATATGACCATAATTTGAGTTTTTTACAAAGCATTTGACATTTACATTCACATTTACAGCATTTAGTAGACGCCTTTATCCAGAGCGACTTACAGTCCATACAGCTGCAATCCAAGCAATTGGGGGTTAAGGGCCTTGCTCAGCGACCCAACAGTGGCAACAGTTACAGTCAGCGTTTTGCTTAAAAAGAATGTGTGTATGTGTGTGTGTGTGTACACATGACCAGTCAAAATATAATCATGCTGATTATCTCATTACCTAACAGCATATTTACCTGTTAGATATATTAGACAATCAGCGGAATCAGCTGATTCTTCAAGAGGAAGCATTGATTGTAGATGTTGGATGGAGATTCAGGAATGAAAGACGGCAGGGACTAATTATTCTTCTATACAACAAGGCATGTGGTGTGCTCCTAATTGGCAGTGGCGAGTACTGGTTAACGGTGGTCTGACGAGGGACAAACCATACCTTCACATGATTCAGAACCCATGGTTTATTTGATTTGTGAAAACAGGGAATTTTATTCCATTTGATTCAAATGGATAGAGAAACTGCTGTGGTACAATTCACAGACTTGTCCCAACATTCAGAGCAGTGCAGAGTGCCAATATTGGACTGCTAAGACACAAAGACTCACCATTCCAACTTTGAAAGTGAAGAGTGATTGCAGAAGGAATTCAGTTGGAACTGAAAATTGAAAGAAATGGAAGTAGGATGTCCTGTCTGATGAGTGTTTTCTTTTCTATCATGTGGATGGCTGGGCATCTGTGCACCTGTTTTAGCTGAGTGATTGAATGCATTGTGGGAAAAAGAAGGGCCAGTGGAAGGAGAGTGATGATCTGGGAAATCATCAATATCATTTTCATGTTTATGATACCAGTTTGGAGTAACATTATGACATGCTGGAAGTAGTCAATAGAATAGAAGAACTTTGTTCATGACAAATATTAAAATAGAAATTATTCCCCAAACGATTTATACCTTGTCCAACAACCTGTACAATTGACATAAGATAGATTGTGTCCATGGATTCACCCTGTTGGTGCCAAATTCTGACCCTACCATCTGTTTAACAGTTTCATCAAATAATTCCTCATTTATTTTCAGTCTTCAGCTGTCCTGTTTTGGTGACGCTGTTCTCACTGCAGCCTTGGCATGCAGTTTTTGGTTGACAGTACAGGTATGCGCTGTTTAACGATAGCATTAATCAGGATGTTAACTATTCATTACTATAGTCACATAGTTTTTTTGCTATTGTAATGTAAAAATAAAGGGAATTTACAGTGTAGGGTTTAAACAGAGTGTAAACTATACGTAAATCCATAAGAGATACCGATGAAAACACGAATGGAAAGCAATGGTCTACACAGTATCCAACGCCTAAACAGTTACCAACACAGAAACCAACCAGTCCACTTTAAGAAACACACATTTCCAGGACAGGCAATGCAATATCACGTTTTAAACATTTTTAAACAAGGCAAATCCAGCGCAGCTCTACTAGTAGGAAGTTGGTCAAATAAACGGCAATTCACTGAGATCTCATATCTTATAAATCCTGATGGTTGACATGAACAGTGTTTGAAACAAGATGCTATGAGCCTATCATACCTGTATGCGTTGCCCAACATGGCCGGAAGGCGCTGCATTGATGCAGATGTACAGGCTGAATTAGATTAGCATTTAATTTCTGACAGGAAAAAGTTGGGACAGAATGGAAAACGCAAATAAAAACTGCAGTGTTTTCTATATTTACAATGGCTTTTATTTAATTGAACCCAAGATATTTCATGTATTGTCTGGTCAACTTCATTTCATTTCGTAATAAACATTCATTCCTGTATTTCTGTCCCTAAAATGTTTAAGGAGAAAATGTCATCTTGAAAGCAACAGATCTCTAAAATCTTAGTGTCCTTTTCAGCATTAAGGCTGCTGTCACCGGAGTGTAAATGACATTTGTTAAGTACATTGACCCAACCCCATACCACATCAGACTCTGGCTTTTGGACTTTTTGCTGATTACACTTTTCTTTTTTCATTTGCTTTTTTCATATGAAACTCACATATAAACTGTACATATAAACTCTTGAAATGAAATTTAAGCAACCAACAAAGAACAAAACTGTTTCAGTAAAAGTTTTAATTCAACATTCATAGTATGTTATTAATCAGTCTCTAATTCATAATCAACCACAAATTATACTATTAGTTACACCATTTTTAAAAGATCTTTACAGGTGTTAATAAAATGCATCATTTATGTTGTACATTTGGAAATGTAGTTACATGTATTTTATGCTTTATTGTATTCCATTATCGAGGATACACTCAATGTATTTCAATTTAACACGGCTTTGGGGAAATTTCATAGTTTCTTTCTGACTTTAAGATGGACACATGTAAAATGTTCTTTGTAAAAACAATGGGTATATGATACAACATACAGTAGTAATGGGCGTAACATATTTGTGTTTACTATATTAGTACGGTTATGACAGAATACTGTGTCAACATGGAGAATGTTTCATCTGTGTGCTTTTTGTAAAAAAAAAAAACAAAAACAAAAACAAAAAAAAACAAACAAGAAAAAACCGGAGCAGGACACCACTATCACTGCAGTTTCACTGTTAGACCGCAGCATAACACGAGTTCACATTCAGTCCAACATACTTCCATGTAGTCTTGTAAGAAATGCAGGACCAGACAGTTAACCTGGTTGATGAGATCCAGAGCAATCGTGCTCAATGTGAAACAGAAAATAGGCATCTGCAGGTAACTTGATCATTTCCGAGCTCTGGAAAATAAGAAGTCCAGTCTTTTAGCTCTGGGAAGTAACAAGATTGCTTTAAAGTGTTATGAGGCAGGCTGGCTAAAAGGCACAGTTCCTGTTTCACCAGCACAGCCTGACATGGTGGTGATCCTCTTCATATTAAGGAGAGCGTTAAGGTTCCTCATGTTCTTCTAGCTTTCATTATGCACATTTAATATTTAGAGTCCCACAAATCCCCTCTCGCACTCTCCAAACATGCAATACACAAAGGATTTAGGTTAGGTACATTTATATAGATTTACACACACACACACACACACACAAATATATATTTATATATAAAATTCATATATTTTCAGGAATGTTAATCTGTTGTGTGTGTGTTTTTTCACTGATACAAAATAAATTTTCATACAAGCAACAGCATAAAAAGTCTCTTTGAAAAAACCTCCTTTAATAAAAATAAGTTCTATTTGTTTTTTTCTTTTTCTTTTTTTTTTTTTTTTTACAATATATCTTCTTTTCCTCTGGCTCCTCGTGAAAAGGGGGCTGTGAGACGCTGGAAAGCATTATGAAGGGCATTTCGAGCAGCCGCACTCCAGGGTTGTCTCCATCTCTTCGGAGAAGGAAGAGCCGTCTGAGCACTTGAAGCTGACTTTCCGCCTGCGACTTTTGGTGGGGGTGCAGCATAAACCAAGTTGGCACATGCGTGGGCATTCCACCCTGGGCACCTTGCTGGTGGATGTGCACGTCTTGTGACCCATTGGACGCTTCAGTATCTCGCGGACCATCTCACCTTGACATGAGAGTTCTGAAAGGACAGTAGATAGCACCAAAATTTACTATAAATATCCACTATGGAAGCTTATTGTCAAGAAAGTGCTGACAGAGTGACCAGAATGTTGCAAGATTATTTGTTTATTTGGTTTATTTAACATTGCTATCGGCATCAGTTCGACGACACACACAAGGTCTCAATCTCAAGACTAGTCATACACTCAAATCCCAGTGCCAGTTTAGCGTAATCAACTGACCTAACACACATCTTTGGACTGTGGGTGGACACTGAAGTACCCAGAAAACCCCCACGCCGACATGAGGTAGACATGCAGATTCCACACAGAAAGGAGTCGCTCCACCCTGGGACTGAACCCAGGACCTTCTTGCTGTGAGGCCCAATGATGTCCAAGGTTGCCAGAAGAAGACCAGAAGAACGTCCAAGCAATTATGAGTTAAGGGCCTGACAATAGTAGCTTGGCCCTGCTGGGGCTTGAACCCTAACCCAAGTCCTGTATCTTTACTACTGCATCACCGATCTAGTTTTACACAGAGCCTGTAGGCTCTAACATGCCTTGTTGTAATAGTGATACTACATAATCTGGATAATATCCCTAAGCACTGTAGGTCTCACCTGTGTCACAGGTGCTGCCAGTGTACCCAGGCTGGCAGTTGCACACCGGCTCTCCACTCTCAGCCAGTCTGCATTCACCATGTATGCAGTGCACCCCCTTGCACGCTGCTGGCTCCTCTCGTCTGTCGCAATACAGGCCGGAGTATCCCTGTGCGCATGTGCAGCTGTAGGACAAATCTTTTGGTACACACAGTCCATGGACACACCTGAGAGAGAGAGAGAGAGAGAGAGAGAGAGAGAAAGTAAGAGAGAGAGGCTTCATATTTGAACATTTGAAATCAAATTGACTGTGTAACAACTACACAGTGATAATGTATGTGCGCTTGTGTGTAACTGTGACTGTAGTACCTGCTGGACTGGCAGGGGTCAATGTGGCTAGGCTGCTCACACAATGGGCCACTGCTACCAGCTGGACACTCGCAGCTCACGCCCGCCTCACCCCTCTGCCTGCATGGTCCTTGGGCACAAACGTTGCAGGAGTGGCAGCCAGGCAGGATGCCTTCTATTCCTGCCAACCCAGTGCCCAGCTCCTGCAGCTCTCCATTGATGCGTACGTTATGGACACAGCCATAGAAGGACTGTGAGGTGCGGTCAGGGCCAGAACGCAATCCAGATGAACCAATATTAGATGGCACACCTACAATTACAAATCATAAATAACTAACGTTAATTTCAAAGTGTCTTGTAATAAACTAGTCACATTATTTACTGCTCCAAATGAAATATCCCCAATAAAACACCCCCTATTGTTGTGAGCAGTGGTGTTAAATTAACGAATGGTGAACTTTTATATGGTGAATGGTGTACTCAAAAAGTTACGTTTTTAACCTAGAGCTCTATCCTATCTAGCTCTAGAGCTCTATCCTATCCTGGATTGCTTAACAATCTTTTTTTTTCATTTTACTAAAAACATAATGTATAAACTACATTTCCTGTAGTGTTAGCATGGGTTCCCAGGCCTGCACAAGGTATTTAAAAAAATAAAAAAGGAATTATGTCACAAATGTCAGTAAAATATTAGACGATTACAAAATTGCAGAATTAATTATTTTTATTTATTAAGTGGGTACATATTTGTTGGTTAACTTATATTAAACAATAGATTGCCCAACGCCTCTTTACCAGAGGTGCTGCTTACATTAGGTACTATTAGAGGTCACATGTGGTGCCTTTTAATTCGGGGTAAGACCAGTTAATGGATAAGTTAATGGATTTGCTGGTAGCACTGCCGCAGTGCAATTAGTGTTTAAGCTATTTAATTAGGTTCCTCTCTGAGTGTGCAAGAATCTGTATGCATGCACTGTATGTCTGTTATATCAATTGCAGAAAATGTATAATAATACAGTATTTATAATTTGCTGAGGCATTAATCGAAATTCCTGCTTAATATAGTGTAAATATAAGGAATTAATTTATACAGTAGTGATTTGTATACATTCAGAAACTATTTTAATACCAGTACAAAATTTAATAGGCGCAGGTGAAGGACAAGGTAACTGTCTAAACAAAATCACAATAGATTTATTAGTTTCATATGATTTAGTACACAAGTCATTGAATAAGTACTAATCCTGTAATGGCTGTGAAACATCACATAATTTAGGGGGGTCTGCTTTATATCATATGTGTCTCCTATCGCTCTATTCATGATCTGGGTCACATCAGTCTGTATTACAGAGTAACAGTATAGTATGTCACTGGAACAGGTCCAGGGTATAAATGTGCAGAATATCAAACCAGTGTGTGCTGGCTCTTACCTCCAATGTAAAGTTGAGTGTGGGGCTCCACCGAGGGGGGGCGTGCTAGTTTGCCCAGACTCTTTGGGGCCCCTTTATCTACTACCAGACTCAGAGTCTGATTCTGGATCAGCAACTCCACTGTGTGGAACAGTCCATCATTTACTGACTCCACACTGATCATAAACAAACACACAAACAGACAGGTGGTTTGGTAAATTCACCCTAAATTGAATTAAAGATTGCATTTCAAACATTGACCCTTGATTCTTCCTACTAATTCTAGTCATGGCACGAATGGTACACAGGTGGTAAAAATCATAGAAACGCTAGAAATGGTGCATTAGCATGTCACATTTATTTTTGTGTTAACTTGATTTCAAAAATAAAAATAAAATCACGTGTTGGAGATTGTCTTTACTGTTCACAGATCTCACTCGTCCCCTTTCATCCTTAGGATTGAATAGGCAATTTAAATTTGATCAGACAATAAATGTAACACTGTACTCTACACTGGAATCTTTGTTCCAGTTATTGTGGGTACTTTTCCTGTGTTTTCTGGTTGTAATCTAATAAACAGAATAAGAAATAATTATATATGATCACTATACTATTGTTAAAGCAATGTTACATCTACTGTAATGGTGGCCTAAGACCTTTGCACAGGGTTGTATTTCTTTAATTTATTCATTTATAATGATGTTTTGTAACCTAATAATTCAATACTCCTGAGTTGCTTTGTCATTCTGAGTGAAGCGGTAATCAGGTATCGCATTGTACGCTGTATACTTAGCATGGCAAGAATGCTTCATGTTGATCAAACATTATTGTGCTTTGTGCAATTTTGATAAAAGCGTTGGCTAAGAAGAGGTGATTACTCTGCTAGGTGACAGCTCCTTCTGTCATTCACACAATGAGAAGAACCAAGTCTCACACATACACATCCAGAACCACAATATATCCAGGTTTGAAGTGTGTTTGGAGGTGAGGACTTTATGTTTGGCTCGAAACCTGGATGAACTTGGGAGTTTCTTTTTGTCTGTTCTTGTTTAACCTTTGCAAAGTGCTGAGAGCTCGCTGACCTGCTGAAACCTTAGAGAACAAACGCTTGAAGCATAACACCAACTGCTCAGCTGGATATTGTGGCCCAAGAACACATGCTGCGCTTAGGCCCTAGAGCTCCAACAGGTTTGTAAGTGTTCCAGGTTCTCATAGTGCTCAGTTCAGAACTAGCTGGTCCTAATGACTGCTGTGCAATTGTATTTTGTCTAGGGGAGGTATTGTAGTGAATGGAGTTTTGACCCTAACAACCCCCTGTTAACTGACATCAGAGCCTGAGAAAGCAGGTCAGTTTTGGCTATGGGGACTCGACTCTGAGCAGTTATTCCTGGAAAGAACATCGGCAACTGCAGACAGCTAGAGACAGTGGTTTGGCAATGACAGAGAGAGAAAGAGAGAGAGAGAGAGAGAGAGAGAGAGAAAGAGAGAGAGAGAGAGTGAGTGAGTGAGTGAGTGAGAGAGAGAGAGGTTGTGGGTAGTGGATTGTGGCTTGTTTAACTCGACGCATAACATGCGCTTCCTCATTTCACTTCTGCACAAGAAAAGATGAGCATGTCCAAAAAAAGCATGCTGGTATAACGTGTCAGAAATTGTTGCTCTATCCATGGTGAGAATCTGACATTTTCCCAGCTGAACCACAGGTCAGTTTGTTCAACCACCAAATTACCAGCTCAAAATAATGGGCTGTGAAAAAGGAAAGAGGTCCAAGTTTTTTGTACCTCGCCAATCCTAACCAGGTGGTCATACTTTTCTTTATCCTTAACACAATGACTGGACACAGCTGTTTCATGCTAAAGCAAAGCACGGCAAAATCAATCATATAAACAAAGCAAACAATGAGGATATTTTGCCTTGCTGTGTTCAAACCGAGATTGGAAGTGCTTGAAATAGATCAATATGCTCAGATGTACAATATTACAGGAATACTTAATAATTCGGAACATAATTTACTACAAGATAGCAAACTTAAGGCTGCTACATATGAACAATGGTGACCTGTTGGCCTGTATTAAAAGAAAATATGACTTTGAAGTAAGACCCATATTGTTGTAGAAAGTTTTCTAAACATGAATCTTTTCATAAATGGGACCACATCTTGGGCCCTTAATCATTCAAGTGCAATGGTTGTGGTTTTATCCCTGCTTAAACTGTTCACGTATGCATTTCATTCTAACTAGCAGACTAGGCTTTCATTAGCTGTGCAGACTGATCATGCCCCATAACATTACTATTCTGTAGAAAAAACCTTTTCTTGCAATTGGGTATAGGACATATTGCTCAACATTAGTTCTAGACCTTGTCTAATGCTATTATGGCTAATTAAAAGTTAATCCCAGCCTTGAATGTGTTTATTTGTTTGTTTATTTGGCTTATTTAACGTCGCTTATGAGCATCAGTGGCCATCCAGCGAACAACACAAGGTTACATCCATACACAAGTTAATCTGAAGACCAGTCATACATACACAAGTCAATGACAATTTAGAGACACCAATTCACCTAACATGTCTTTGGACTGTGGGAAGAAACTGGTGTACCAGGAGTAAACCCACGCAGACACGGGGAGGAAATGGAGACTCCATACAGAAAGGACCCAGGCCGCTTCACCCTGGGATTGAACCCGGGACCTTCTTGCTGTGAGACAGCGGTGCTACCTACCGAACCACTGTGCTGCCCCCTTGAATGTGTAAATTATACCACAAGGGAACAAACTGGCAAATCAATATTTAAGGGCTAAACTAAATTGGGCAAGAACAGTCATTTTATATGAAAGCATCCTCCAAACTAAAATACATAAAACAATATCAGTGTGATTATAATTTTGAACTAGACATTTTGGCAAAACATTATTCATTCTAACTAGTGGATTGGATCCGTAAGTATGGCCTATTGCTCAACATCAGTGCTGGACTTTAATTGTTCTTATGGCTTAATGGAAGTGACTCCCTCATGCATCAAGTCATGCTACAAAATCTTCTGTTTCCCATTCAGTTTGGTAAATCACACTGTGGACACAACCCATTTGCCCTGGAACCTTAGTTAAAAACTTTGGGTATTACACATATTTAAAGCACAATGTTCAACACGTTTTTAGCTTTTATGCGTAAAAATTCATTTTATAATACTCATCAGTCCAGTTTTTGTGAGCATTTAGCACCCTGTTTTCCTTCCATAACAAACAGCGTTCCTGTTCAAGCTTCTTGGGACTGTAGAAGGGTCAGCTTGGCATTTTTCAGTTTTTTTTTTAAATACTGCATAAAAATAAATGATTACATATGGGCATTATACCATTGTTGAAACGATATGGTATGGTATTGCTAAAATGGTATATCTAATTTAATGGTGGTCTAAGACTTTTGACAATGCTGTACTTGAATAATATTTGACTAGATCTAATGTAATCTAAAGTTTATCGTGCTCCAGCTCCAAAGATTTGCAGCCCAAAATCTCCAACTCTTTAGTGGTACACTGTGGCACCTATCCTCAGAGAACAAAGTTTCAGATGCAAGTGCACTTTATACTGGATGCTTGTTTATGGATCAGGTCTGCTTCAGCTCTGGGTGATGCCCCCTTTGACCGGTGTCCCCTAACCCAGACACAGTCAGTCATTCCTGCAATCCTGAAACCCGACCCAACCAAAAATTTACCCCAGGAACTCAAACTTGGTTAACCATGGTGATGGTTAGGAACTTGTCAGTGCACAACTTTAGCGCAAAAGTCTGTGTTATATATCTGAAATTAAACTGTCCCTAGGACACATTATAAAACCGAATTTTCTAGGTAACAGGTTTCTGTCCTTTTCTCTGTACAGGGAAAAGTGTGTCTGCAGTCTCTCATACGCCACAGATGTGCTGGATAAAGGGTGGATTAGGTTGAATAAAGCTAGAGTATCCCTTTAACCCAAGTCCTGGACATGCTTTTGGCTCAACAAATTCCCAACACAGGCGTGTGGTTTGTGTTACAGCCTCATAATTCAATTCTAGGTTTCCTATCACACATTTTGTGACCAATGCAATGGTCTGTTGCTAGACCTTTCCAAAAGCTCTCTTGCTGGTCTATTTACTTGTATATATAACTTCGAATTCTTTACTTTATTAAAGCATAATGTCAGCTTTTTCTGATGTGTTTAATTTTCACAACTACATTTCATAACAGCAGCTTTAGTATCATGGAGGAAAATAAAGGGAGGTTGACATGTATGTGATGGATTTGTTTATTATGGAATCGAATAGTTTAATGAGATAATTTAACTAATGCCCTCAATGCCAGAAAAATGTTATTTTCTGGTAATATTTTGGACCAACACTAATTTTAAAACAGTGCCACTAGGGGGCACCAGGCACCAAGTTAACCTCACGGCCATGTTCTAGAAGCCCACTTTTTTGCCAGAGATCTTCCAGGGGTCAAAACTTTTGTGTATGACGATGGCTTTGATGTGTGCCCAGCATGCGTTTTAGCTTCAAGTGGCCCATTATGGGACTCCGTTAAAACAAACATGATGCTGTTGAAGATCAGCAGCCCTAAGTCTTCCTCTCTGAGGCACAGGAAAGTCAATTTCCTGTCAGCTGAAAATAAAACTCTCCGCTTGAAACCACATTATGAACGACACACAGAAAGTTAGACACAATTACCGGAGCCTTCATCTCAGAAAGTTATCTAAATCAGTGAACCTGCGGACATATTTACGTTTTCCAAATTCAATTACCTGGTGCTATCATTCGTTTACAGCAGAGCCACTGCGAACTGGCTGAAGTCAGTGGGGTGCAGGCAGCCAATGCATTTATTGATTGCAGCTGTAACCTCAATTAGGCCTCTTCGGTGGTGGAAGTGGGCAAGCTACATGGACGGCTGAGAGAACCGACTCATTTAAATAGTCATCTGATCCTTGTGAACTTCTGTCAGTGGATGAAGAGCGAATTTTCAACTAGAATGAACGGCTAATGCTAACACTAAGGCTGTGGCTCTGGTTTTCTAAGACCCCAAACAAAGAGTGCTAATTTGTGTGTATAAATCAGACTGCACATGTACTTGGTGCATTTGTTGGTTATTAGTAAAGGCGTACTGTATAATTAACACCACAAGCAAACAAGCTGGCAAAACAATATTTACGGGCTAAACGCAATTGGCATCGGCATCGGCATCGGTTGATAAAGGGCCCACAAAACTCACACATACGACTGCATGTAAATAATATTGTTCTAGTTTTGAACTATCCATCCATACAGATTCCCAGAATATCCACATTGTATAAGGCATTATATATACTGCATACATAAATACTATATACAGTGCCTTGCGAAAGTATTCACCCCCTTTACATTTTTCACATTTTGTTACCTCACAACCTGGAATTCAAAGGGA
>JAUZST010010621.1:0-12326 GCA_034779995.1 Parotocinclus haroldoi | reverse complement strand
TATATAGGGAATTATTTGACTTTTTTTTTTTACCTTTTCCACCACTGTACTTCCTTTCACCTCTAGTCTTTGCCTATAAAAGGTCTATGCTTCAGGTCAGATTAAATTCATTGTGTGAGCTTGAAATGTAATTCACCCACATTGTGGGCCAAATAGAATTTATAGCGCATTAAGCTTAGATTTAATTTGTTCGTGTTGAACTCGAGCACTAGCCCAATTACAAGATTTTCATTTTCACTGAAGGGGAAATGACACTAGTTTTGCAGGACTGTCTAGAGAAGTTTCTGGCTAAACACCATCTGACTCAACCAAGGGCTACTGTAAGGCATTCTACAGATACTACACAACTCTTTGCCATTCTAAAAAAAACAAAAACATGTAAAAGTACCAAACTATTACAGTATATTTTCAAAAGCAAGTAGACAAGGACAACCCAGTTGCTCCAACATTCATTCCTGTACCAGGCCTATGTTTTCATTGTCTTATGTTTAATAAGACCAAATGTTTTAGCTAATAACACAAGCATGTAAGAATTTTAGTGCATGCAAATTTGACCATTATCTACCAAGAGTTAAATGTCTATTCATTATTGTTATTAATGATGCCATACGATGTCTATGTGGTATGCCAAAGTTTGCAAGTTTGTCTGCAAATTGACAGCACCCTTGGCTAATTATGCAGTGGTCAGCATCATTAACATTTTAAAGTTGAACTGGCGACCTGGCACTCAGCTGTGATCTGAATGAATATTGGTTTTACCAATCAGAATTAGTCAGCTGTCTATTTTTCCTCTCTCTTTCTTTCCTATCTATCTAGCTAAGCTAACTGATTATCATCATTATACTGGACCAGAATTGCAATTATTTCAAGGCATACTCCAAAGCGTAATCCTGGAAAATACAGGGTGGAGGTGTAAGTTTATGCTTGCTGAATACCAGTCCATCACAGACACATGTGGGATCTCTTTTGCTGCATCAAAGGAAATGATGATTGTTTCTACTGTCCCTGCCCACCTGCATATACAAATAAGGACTAGAACCCATGTCCCTTTTGTTGTGGACTAACATATTAGACTGCTGCACCCCCTAGGTACCTACTTTTGTTTCATTTGTGCACAACATATTCTGATCTGGAAGACAGATTAAGAAATCAGATAAGACAAGAGCTGGGGTTTTCCCCAGTAATCGGATTTCTCATTACATGTATACCAGTGACACGATTATAATTGATGTGCATGTGCAATAGCGTTTCCCATGGTTTCCAGGTCTACAGCCACTACAGAACACTTTGGGGAGACTCTGAAACACAATTTTTATTATTTAATGTTGTACTTTAGGCCACATATTTCTATGAGACTATTGGCTCATTGCAAAGTTCAAATCAAATTACTGCCTGGGTCATGCTCAGAACTCTGAGCTTCCCTGTTTATTATGATTTTACTCAAGTACATGTATACTCTTTGATTAGATGACTGACAAAATCAGATTTTCTGCAGTAATCAGATTAAAGGTATGTAAACACACTAAGTTACGGTACTAGCTGAATAATACTTGTATTCAAGTACAAAGGACCTTGACGTTGACTGCAAAGGAATTATTTAAGAGTGTCCAAAAAGACTTTTAGCAATTTATGAAACCTTTCCTCACGTACAGAAAAAAATGCCCTTACTCCAGTTTAGGCATTTTAGGCAAAAAGGCAGGAAGAACAACTGAAAACGAAGCCACAATTTTAAAAAATGTGTGTGAATGCTAAAACACAATGTTAGCTTTCTGCTATTTCCCATAGTTTTTCCCTGCTGGAGGCTGGGATTAAAGGTAGCCTAAACACAACCACTGAAGTATGGAATAATCTAAATTAGTGTGCAGCATATTTCACAGACCCAGAGACAGCTACGGCATATTTTATTATAAACAGAGAAAAGTTCAAGATTGTGCAGCTTACGCATGGCTGCATTTTCAATAATGTATGCGGTGGAATGTTTAAAACAAATGTTGAGAAATTTCAAGTGAGAAACAAGATATTAAGCTTAACAACTTACTTTAATAATGTACAACCATATGCAGTCAGCAGGATAGATTAACCCGTACAATACATGAAACAGAGGAAAAGAAAGATGGTCATGTTGTGCTTCATTTTTTTGTCTAGTCCTTGACTAACCTCAATTGCACCTTTGAGCCAGTCTTCTAAAAGCAAACTGTAAATGGAAAATTATTGCATATCTATCTTTATGCTATGTTAAATGACTTCACATCACTTTCACTCTCGCTTTCCACATATTTAATTACACATTTCAGTACTTGCTGATAGTCCTTAAGAAGAATTATATGTATACGATACAATACATATTTGCAGTAATACTCTATACTCAACACAAACACACATGCAACACATGGTACAGTATGTAACAAACAATGTCTGTTAATTAAGGTAATTCTTATTATTATTACTGACACACAACTGTGTAGGCTCTGATGCAAAGAGTTTTAGTAAACACAATGTTTTATTAAACACATGCATTGTCAGTGCCGAGCAACATTTGGCCAGTGCAATGCTCCTTATAAGCACTGAAAGCATGATGAGCAGGTGTTATCACTCCAGTAAATAATGTGCTTTGAATCTGCACGCTGTAGTGCGAGAACCATTCATGGATTGTAGAGGCAGTCATGCATGAGTTTCGGTTGTAAGATTAGTTTATTGTTGTAAAATTTGTGGATGCCCCATGATGGGGCATGGTGGTAAATATGTGGAGTAAAACAAAGAGGAGACACAAACTGAAAAGCAAAAACTGAATCTTTGCAATGCACCACACCAGAGTTAAATGCACAAATTTCTCATAGCCTCTCTCAGTTTCTACACACTTCTTAGTTTCCTGTCGTCTTCTGAATATCATAAATTAAGCATCATGTTGTACGTTAACAGGACAAACAAATTAAGTAAGAGCTGAGTGCATCAATAAACTGCATGTATTACAGTGAAATAAAATGTACTTATTAAATGTCAAAAATATAAAAAATAATATGTGATCTTGCTATTAAATTAATGAATGTATAGGGATCACTGCATTTGCGTTTCTGCTATTTAGACAATACTGTTACACTACAGTCAGTAAAGTTGTAAAGAGTAATGAGCTGGATTGCAATACATTCCAAAGTCATTCCCTGTCATACCAATGAACTTAGAACAAAAATTACTCCATTCCAGACACTGCATTTCAGCCCTACAAAATGGCCTTTAGTGATGCTCTCATTCATGAAGACAAGACAGGTGATATCAATCTGTCATTCTGATTAGAAGAGAAGACTGGGTTCTTTAAAAGGGCAGGATATTTTCTTTAAAATATCATGATTTAAGATATCTTCTTTTAATTATGGTTACCTCCAAGGAAACACATGCAGTCATCAATGCATTGTATTAAAGGTTTTCACAGGCATAGGCATTGCTGCTTTTCAGATAGCAACCCGATCAACCATTGATCAAATTATCAAGAAGAGGAGTGGTTAAATTGCAGTGAAGCAGGCTTCACAGCATTCATGTGTGAGTTTGCTTTGGTTGCACGTGAGTCTGTTAGCTAAATATTTTGCCTAAGAATACTGTCATGAATAAGGAATGATATGAAACATTACCAGAGCAAGTTCTCCCAACAAACCAGGAGCAATTTGAAGATGAACAATTATTTTCCCAGCATGATAGATCACCATGTTACAAGGCTAAAGTGATAACCACGTGGCTCAGTAAATAAAACATTACAATTTTGGATCCATGGGCAGGAAACTCTCCAGATCTCAATCCCATTGAAAACTTGTGGCAAATGATGCAGAGTAACTGATATGTAATACAATACAATGAATTGTGGATTAAGGAGATTGCTCAATGACCCAACAGTGGCAGTTTAGAAGAGGTAGGATATAAACCTTCTGATTCATAGTCCAGTACCTTAACTAATAGGCTATTACAGTTTTTTTTTTAGTAATTCTATGTAAATAATTCTTTCTCAATATTTTTTAATTTTCCTTGCCAAAAGTGAGTTATTTTTAAGAAATATGTATCAGGTGTGCCACTAGTTATGGAGAAAACTGTTTTTTATCTATATCATTCACATTGTACATTATTCAAAACATGAACCGGTTCAAATATAAATCCAAATTAAACTTTGAATTATGACTACCTGCATTTGGTCAGTGTAGGTTGTTCTATAAGCTAGCCCAAAATGGATCAGTACCTTCTTACCTAAAGCTCTACTCAAAACTAAGTCTGTATTCCATACCCTTCAAGATGCAAGTTTGGCTCAACTGCACCCGTTATAAGATCAAAGGAAGAAACTTTTCTTCAAACAGCAACTAAAGACTCAGTTTGTCACTTAGCACTGCACTCAAACTAAACTGCACGTTTAATAATAATAAAACATTTTTCCCTCTCCTCTATGATTGTTTATACCTTTACCGCCATCAATTCCTAACACGGTTTGATTTTAATTGCGTTCATGTGCTGTTGCCTAATTGCACTAGCATAAGTTAATGCCTACTAAGAAGATAAGGTTCTGCTCAATGCTGTAAATGTAAATGTTGTCAAGTCAAAAGATTTGTGGATATTAATTGGTAGAACTTGCAGGTGACAAAAGCCTGCAAGGACAACTGCACAAATAAACAGATCTATGAATAAGTTATACTAAATCATGTGTTGGCTAATCAGTAGGATTTACTTGATGATCACACCAACCAAACAATATCAGTGATGAGTGGCTAATAAGATTTTAAATTCATAGAGCCATTGTGTGATTGATACTACTGAGATCCCCCAGATAACATCTGGTAATACACTTAATCTCTGACAAAAACTTCTGTGCCTCTTGTCGCTGCTCTCACACTCATTAACAAGCTCCATACAGGGAGCTATTTCACCTCTGCTTAATGAACTCTAATCTTTTTGCACCTGCACTCTTCAGGACAAGCACTGAAACTTACAACAAACACTTAATGTATGGTGGAAGTGGAGTGGGTTTCTTTTTCGATTTCAGTGTCAATCACCCTTCTCTTTAGTTTTTCTTGAAAAAATAATATAATATTATTTTCTATTTGCTTTTGCCATTTTCGCTTGTCACATGTATGGGTAAAGCCTCCAAAAGTAAGTATACACAACCATCGGCCTGGTTGTTTAAAGCACTAAACAATTAAGTACCATGCTTAACCCCCAAACTTATCCAAATAAGTTTTACTAGACAAGATAATGTGACAGTGCCCATAGTAACCAATCTCCTTTTTATCTTTTTAAAAAAACTAAATCTACATTTTTCTGAGTTCATGCACTATTTAGCACACCCATCTTTGGATTATTACAGTATTAAACCTCATACTTTGTTATCGGTTACTTACTGCTTCAACTGCATTTATTTTTGTTTATTGTTACTCTTGTACCATATTCCATATTTGTGTTTGAATCATTTGTTTGTTTGGTTTATTTAGTGACACATCAGCACATAGCTATATTCATAACAGGAACACAGTTGCATAAATACACATTTCATCAGTCCAAAGGTTGCGGGTAAGTTAGCATCTCCAATTCACTTTAACTCAACTTAAATGTCTTTAGGATGTGGTAGGAATATATAAAGTGGACATGCAGACACCTAGTAGTATTAAACAAAACATTTGCTGTACACAACAGTTTATAATAAAAAGAAACCCAACTGTCAAAATTCTACAGTGTCAATGTCAAAAAGTCTACAGAATTTGAGTGTGTATCAGTGCAGCAAGGTGCTTAAAGGTTTGTGAACCAATTAGGTTTTTCTTATATATCTACAAAAAAAGATTCAATGAACAATTTTCACACAAATCCTAAACGTGGAAAACGAGAAGCCAATTATGCAATCATGACAAAAATATTGTACTTATTTATTTATTTATTTAAGAAAATTATTCAATATTACATATCTATAACTGGCAACAGTACAGCATCCTTTGCTATTAGTATAAAGTGTGTCGTAAAATGTATTGAAATTTTGAATTTGAAATGCTTTTAGAAATAGTGTGATGGTGTATAAGAGATAGTGTATCTACAGAAATAAAGAACATTCTTTAAATGTTCACAAACATACCACCACTCTGTATTTCATTTCTCATGATATCCTGCATCTACCTTCACTTGCATATAATTGATTATTAACCAAAACTGCTGTAAATATTGATCAATTACAAGTGTGTGGCATTTTATTTTAGATTTCCGAACCAACACACTGGTAGAGAGCAGGTGACACTTTGCTTAATATGTTACTATGTGCATGCTAAGCAGTTACTAACGACTGACAACATAGTAGGTATCAAGACCAAGACAGACAAGGTAGAGAGCAGCAAAACCCCACCCAATATCCAGACAAAAGCGAACCAATCAGAAAATGCAGGAAAATCAAAATCCCACTCATCACACTTTTGCTTCTTTACGCGGGTTCCACATTTCTCTCCTCTTTCCCAGATTACTCGTCACTCTTACTTCATATCTTCCCAGTCCCGCTTTCTCGCTCCAGATCAATGCAATCTATAAATGAGTCGCCTCTGGCATTTTTGCTGACACAGCCTGAGGCTTAATGTAGTCAAATCTCTTGGACTTCCGAGTGATCATACTGTTTCTTTAGCAACTGTTTTGCTCGACAGCTCCCTAGCCACATTGTTTACTGATGCAAAGTAAGACAACAGTCTAAGCTGATTTGCATGGTTTATGTCCTTTGCTGAATATAAAAAGCAAGACAACCAAGAATTGTTTAGCACAATTTATATAAACTGGTCATTACAATATTGCGGAATGAGGCTTCACCTTCTGTCTCGCACCGTACTTCTGGGCTGAATGAAAATTCAATGGCATCCGTAGGTACTCTGTGTGGTCGCTGCAGATTTTTACTTCGGGTACTGTGGTTCTGCATTACCATATGTCACCACATCGTGTCTGTCCCATCCATCACAATTGCAGCATGGGTACGACAGCTGTCCTGGCTGTGGGAATATTCACAGCCCACCAGGCCATCAAATCACATCTAATGCTGCTTCAGTCAAGGCAAGTTCAGAGCAGGGAAAATTCTGGCCATGGGAACATGTAGATGGAGAGGGAAATTCAATGGTATGGCTGTGTATATGTTTTACAGTGCTTTCACTGATTCTGTAATAGAAGAAAAGCATCAGATTATAGAGTTTCAAATGTTTTTTTCCCCTCAAAGTGGATAAGGGAGCAGCAGAGAACACAACCAGAGAGTACAGATATCAAAGGGCGGGATATGGAAGGGAATATTGCAAATGCTTGAATAAGGACTAGTGTGCCGTGAAGGAAAACACGCAAATTCTATGTAGTTTTTTTTCCTCCATCTTTTATGTTTTACCAGGCTTACACAGTGAATGCCACATCTTTAGATTTACAATAGCCTACCCAACACCCTATCTGCTGCATAATTCAACACAGCCAGTCTCCTGGGACTGTACACTTGTGGTCAGCATGATTGGTCCCTTCTGTTCTATCTCTGAGCTGAAGCAAAGCCACCAGCTTTTCTACCACCACCAGTTTTCACCCTATAACAGTGATGTTCCTTTTATAGAAAGAGACCCTCTCTAGTTATTAGAGATTGAATCATACTTTATGATACAGATGCGCATGGCTAGAAATATGCAATGAAGGAGCGGTGTAAAAAATGCTGCAAATCAAGAAAACCCTTGTTTTATTTGATAATGCCTAGGCAGTATGCTGCGCTATGCCTTGAGCATAACATATGGGAAACAAAATTAATATTTGTAACAGGTCTATCAGGCTTTTTGTACAGAGATCAAATGAGAGCTACAGCCAAGAAAGAACAAAAAAGACTAGCCTCTAGGGTGCGACTGATCCATAGAAATGACAAGCATAATACATTAAACAAGTTGGTAATACCATTATGATAATGCAAAATCTACACCAGCTAGAAAAAAAAAACCTGACCTATAGCTTTGTTAGGTAGGTCACACACGTCAACTTGGTGTCTACAAGAATAACTGGATCAAGGTTTTTTTTTAGTAAAACATTATAATCACACTCCAACCGAGGCATCCATGTATTTTCACAAAAGCCAGACTGTAGGCCAGTGTGAACTTCTTTCATTGGTCCAGTTCTGCCTCTTGTGGGCTGACAGTGCTCCTTTGACAGTAGACGTTGGGTTACCTTGGACACCTATCCAGCCTAATCAATACTAAATAGGATACGATGCACAGTATGATGCTCATTGACCTCATGCTTAAATGAGCATTTGACACTCAAAGTGCCTTCCCTGCTGTCTTATAAAAAGGCTGTCAGTGTCTACTTTTGAGTAATGTACCTCTTGGTGAGAGATTGCTAACTGCTAGACATGTCTCTTGCTTTTGAAGACATGTTGCGAAGCTGATAGACTTTGAGTGGAGGTGCATCATTTGACTGAGAGAAGCAGGATGGTCATGTCAATGAATTGCTTGTCATCTACACCATTCTGGCGTAGCTGATAGGAGGTAGTTAGGAGCAGTGGTTTCATTAGGTTATTGCATAAACAAGCTCTGGACCACCAAGAAAAAAAACAACAAAAATGAGGATTGCTTGATCCACCAACAGGCACAAGCAGCTCCCACAATCTCACAGTCCGCCATCCAGTCAGGAAAAACCTTCACTGCACACCACAGTCCCTTCCAAATGGCATTTTTCAGCATCACTTCCTTGGTCTGCCAGGTCACCAGATTCATCACCAATCATTTATGCTACCAACTGGGATCCCAGCTTGAGAAACACATTCCCTGCTGCAACATCTGTGGCAGAATGTGCCACAGGATACCATACAGAACTTGTTTAATTCCAATGCCCAGCCATATCTCATCTTGTATACAGTCATTAAGCAGCCTAACACATAACTATATCCTCCTTTCATTTGTACAGCTTTCCCCACTAAAGAAGAAGTGGAAAAGTACAGACCTAAAAAGGAAGACTTTACACCATAAACATATCTGATATAATGTGGACTGCAACATTTATTTTAGTGTTCTTAGTACATATAGAGCAGCTGAACCCTAAAAGTGATTGAAATCAGACTTGTGTCTGGAGATTATAGCCATAAAGTGCAGCAGAACATTACTTGGGTTTTGATGAGTCCCGGTGTGCATCTGCTGTAGCACTCTAGTCGTGACACTAAGAACAGTTTTAACCCAGTGCTCACAGCTCTCACTGTATCCTGGTACCCATTTGCCGCAGCGGCATCATCCGTCTTGATTGGCAGCACCTCCAATTTTCATATGAAAGGGATACAGAGATCACAGAGTGAGTAGTTGTCTCAGATTTCTTTATTGCTCCATGGGGGGCATTGCTTTAGAGGAGCTTGTACTACATTAGTTTGAATAGCTTTTGTTCTGTTGGCCACGCTCCAACTCTCGTCTGCATCAGATTTTGCAGTGCAGTGCCCTCTTGGTCCACTTCAGTAACACTGAAATGCACTGTCTTTAATGTAACGTGGCATCTTGCCAGCAGCTTTTCCAGCTTCACCACCTTCCAATCTCTTATTAAAATGTCCATATCTCCCTCTTTCTCATTCTGTCATTACCCATACTGTGCGGAAGTTTTAACAAGCCCATGCAAGGCAACCCAGCAGCTCCATGAGTTTAAGTGCCTGTTCCAGGATATAAAAATGAATAAAAAAAAACATGGAGGTAATATATCAGAGCTGTAATCACACTTCAGCTTAGGATGGGAGTGTCCAGAGATTCTTCAGTGTGTGGAAAAGGACATCCTCCAGCTAGTGTGTTACACAAAGGGTGATAATAAAGTAGCATAATCGGTGCAATACAACAGATGCCCTGCTCTTCTGCAGACAGATTCAAATGCACTGTAATCTGACTGGATAAAATATAACTAACTTCTTTAAACCCTTAACTTTAGGTGTTTGCTATTGAACAGGTACAGGAAAAGTGTGTGCACCTATTTAAAAATGTAATGAGATGTGGCTTTTTGCAGAAATTACTCAACAAAAATGTACTGTAGTGGTGCAGCTATTAAGATACCAGAAGGCTGGGTGTTGAAGCTGCAGCACTGTTGCGCTGGCACAGCTGGCCCTTAACTCTCAATAGCTTAAGCTGTGTATTTCATAATTGTGTAAATGGGAGGCCCTCTTGATAAGTGTGTCTTCTAAATCACTAAACTTAACTTCATTTAATCTTAAAATGGTGCTATAGACAAACACATTGCCTCAACAAATAATGCATTTAAAATAATGTTTTTCACATCTTCACCCTTGTCATTGACAATAGAATAAACAAGGAAAATTTAAGTGATCCACTGCATCAATATTTTATCCACAAGTTAAGCGATCCTCTTAGTTAGAAGAGATTAGAGTTATGTTTGTGTGAGCAATTCCCAAACCAAACGAATTCTAAAGATGGAACTCTGTGTCTTGATCAGTTTCAAACCAGCAATTTCTACCAATGAACTTACAATTAACACTGTTGTTACTCTCTATATGAGCAGGTGTCACAGTTTACACAAAATGCACAACATGCATTGCTGAAGAAGTTGTGAAAGAAGCCAGGGTTCAGTTTACAAAAATCTCTAGCCTAGAACAAAAAGGCTTAATTTATTGGGTTACTAAACAAAAATGTAAAACAGATTCAAATGTACAGCAAGTCAAATTTCTCTTTAAAAAAAAAAACATTCGCTGTGTGTATGACTGACACTTTTTTTGGCAATGTGCGATGGAAAAATGCACAGTTCACCACCACCAGAATCTCACTCTAACTGTGAACCATGGTAGAAAGAGCATCACAGTATGGGGCTGCTCTGCTGCCTGAGGGCCTGAACAGCATGCAGTCACTGAGCGTAAAAATAAAACTTTAGCAAAACATTTTAAAGTTTGTGTCAATCACATGTAACTTGACGTTTAAAAGAAGATGAAAGATGCAATAAAGACATTTTTTGGGTAAGCTAGAAATGTGCTATTATTACATGTGCTATTCTATTATTACAACTTGGGTGAAGTTCAGAAGTAGATTGAAATAATTAGTACAGAAATTCTAGACAATTAAAATGCTGTTAGTGCAGTAGAAAATAATGTTGTTACATTTATAGGATACATTCACACTGACTAGTGATCCTGTGGTCATGGAATGAGTCATGCACGTCTAAGCAAGCGCGTGAAGTTCTGACTAAATGGTGCAGAGACACCATTTTTCCTCTCATAATGCACCGACGACCAAATTTGATAAATTGTGAGGTGGTCAAGTGCCAAGATGAGACACATAAGATGCATTCTACACTGTCAAGGTGATTCAGATTCATTCAACTCCGCTTCAGTTCACCCAAAGGGTTGTGAGCACCCGTGCATAGCTGTTTCATTCCTAACAGGCATGCAGGAACTTACCTGTAATTAGAATTCACCTGGCACAGAACATGTACAGCTGTACACTACATGTGTCAAAGGGCCACTCTGAAATTGTCAAGACCTGATTCTCCAGGCATTTTGCAGAGATCATATATTAAAATGTTACAAGTATCAGAATCACTCTGCATCAACGGGCCTGGGTCTCTAATAGCACAAACGCAAATTGCAATATGATTCATGGCTAAATGGGTTAAATGCATGTCATCTTATTTTGCTATTGTTTTGCTGCCCCACTGAAAAATGTATTGTGGCCGTTAAGACTATTTTTATAACCAAAATGTTGCTGTATATCCTAGTGAATGCTTACATACATATTTACCTTTTTAATATGCATTTTAGAGTTGAATAAATGTCTATGTTAATACTGCTGAATTATGAATTAGATTGAGGCCACAGTGGTTACCAAAGCTGCTGTGGCTGTGTTTCAACCCACATAATTGTATGAAATTGTATGTGTAATCAGTACGCCAGCTAATGGTTCTATTATTGCTTTATCCTTCTTATTTATTACATATAATGCTATATCAAATGTGCCATTTATCTGTGGAGACATTACAGCAGTGGTTCTAGTGCGTGGCTTGACTGTAGAACACAACACTTTTGCTTGGAATTACTCCCACAGTGCCCTGAAACCACACAAAAAGATGTACAACACTGTTTTACCCCATGATCTTTTTCATGCCTTAATTTACATGAGCAAATTAGGGTTTTCTGTGTGAAAATGTATGAGACAAATGTAAGGCAAAGGCACTGTAGGGGAAGGGAAAGCATCTGTAAATCACAAGTAGCATCTCATATGAAATGATGTCTAGTGTCTGAATGTTCCCACTTTGGAGATGCCCCCCAACAAACAAACACAAACACACAAACACACAAACACACACACACACACACACACACACACACACACACACACACACACACACACACA
>JAUZST010010620.1:0-12326 GCA_034779995.1 Parotocinclus haroldoi | reverse complement strand
CCGATTCGCTCCCTTTCCAGTTGGGGCTTCTCCCTGATTTGGGAGACGACCCAGCTGCGTCTTTTCCCCTTTTATTTTTGTACCTTGGGGAGCCTTTTGCTTCGCCTTTTGTGTTATCCCTCGTTTCTCTACGTCGTTCGTTCCTCCTGTCCTGCACCCTTGGGTCCTACCCCCCATTTCATAATAATAGTATAGGTTATGGAGCTCCTCACTACAGCAAATTTTACTGCACACAACGAAACAGTATCATGTGGGCACACATAGACCCAGCCCCCACCCTGAATAGTCCTATGATTTCAGGAGCCTGTGGTGAGATGACAACACACATACAGAGCACACAGAGCATGATCTTCAGGTGCCTGGAAATCTGAACATAATTATGTCAATGGAACAGAGAAGATGGCCTTACACCAACAGCAACAGTATTCTTGAACACAACAAAAGACTGACCCAATCTCATCTCTCACAAAAGACAATATGCAAACCAGAGTGGCTCAGTAGGTGGAGCACTGGTTCCCAACACTTAACCATTCAGTTTTCTGGGCTACTGGTGAAGCCACGTGAGGACCAGTGGTGCCCTACATTAGAGATACACCTACATACTGTACCTGTAAGGAGAGTGAGGACAATGGTGATTGGGAGGATACAGGGGAAAGGCCGGGGTATGGTAAAGTTAATCAATATACTCTAGAGAAATGTTATAGTTCATAATTAGATGAATAATTGAAAAAGGACAAGGTTGTGCAACATCAACTCTAGTCAGCTTAGTTTTAATAGCAACTCATTTTATAGTTTGACCATTGTGTCAGTTATTTTACACTCTCTCACTCACCTTCCATACCCTCATAATCCAGTTCAGGATCGAGGGCTGTCAGAGCCTAGTCAATAGCACATAATGTAAGGTGTGATTTAGTTCAGCAATTCATGGCAAGGCACCAATTTACCTAACATTCTGTATGTCTTCCATTATACATGTGACATTTATGTATTTTTAGATACACCCACATTTACACTGGGAATACATGGAAAATAAAACAATAGTAAGAGTTATTTTACAGTACAATGCAATATTTTATAGTTTATATATATATAAAGAAACAGATTTCTTTTCATGGACAATAATGCGAGGACACACCGTGCGCATCTCATCAACAACATCCTTAGGTGAAAGGACTCGAACGCATGGACTGGCCTTCACATTCCCCAGACCTGAATCACATTGAACATACTTGGGATGTAGTGGAAAGACTTATGGCAAACTGTCCAAAGCCTCCCACAATACTTATTGAGCTGAAAGTTGCCCTGGAGCAAGAGTGGCAGAGGATCCCACAATAACTCAATGTGTGGCACTCTCATCCAAATTGGCATGCTTCTGTTCAATCCCATAAATATGTAACTTGCTACTCATTCATATCTGAGTTGGCATCTTATTTGTGTAATCGAGCATATAAGAAAATAATTGTTATTCAATCTACATGTGGTACACTTTATTCGTTAATATGTCGTTAATAATCATTTGCAGTATGGGCTCCAAATATCTTTATTGACACTCCAGCATTAGTGGTTTTAGATGTTTTGGATACCAGCTAATGCAAATTAAATGTAGATGAGAAAAAGTAATATCGATATAGATTTTTTTTTCTTTCATATTGACAGTGTTTAACACTGTGAACAACTTAGAGACTGTGAACCTTTTCGAAGCACTGCATCTGGAAGAAAAGGTAAATGCTAAAATTATGTGAAGTACCTCATAGATAGTGTTGCCCTGACTGCATCCCGGGTGCATTGAAATCAAACCTCTCAATGGTTGTCAAACACTGATGCAACCCATTCGTAGTTTTATATATATATATATATATACACACACTGTTAAAATTCTATGTCTCTGTAATCTGAGAGTATTTTCTCTGTATCTGAAATATAATAATGTTTGAAATGAATGCAATAAGGCTAAGACAAGTAAAAAGTGAACAGAAAGACATTTGGCTGACTAACAACTATGTTTTATCTCTAAGATCCTTAGCTTGATCTTGCAAGATAAACAATGTGTGACATATCCAGAATCCAAAAATGCCATTAAAACTCATTACAAAAAGAGATGAGGAGAAAGAAAGTCAAACATTGTAAAAGACAACAATGTGAGACACGTGCAAGTATGACATGTGGAAGAGGGAAAAACGAGATGGTGTGCACACTCTGCATACACGGTGAAGTATTATTTTCAACTAGACCTAATTTACATCTTATTATCCAAAGCACCTTGTTCTCTCCTCCCTCTATTCCTTAGATTCATTTTTGCCATCATGATTATTGCTGGGATTGTTGGCATCTCATACATCACACATACCACTTCCTGCTTCAAACACCTGCCAAACCATGTGACTGTTATAACCTTCAGGAATGTTAGTATACACACTGTCAGTGGCAGATTACCAAAGTGTGATCTAAACAATGCACAATATCACAGGGCATCTCACATTGCCATTGTCCTCCTATCAAAATAAAAAAAGTAAATAAATAACAAAAAATAACAAATAAAACAAATAACAACATAACAATTTAACAGAAAAATACAAAATAAAAAATTGGCTTTGCTCTTGAACGTCAACATTTCACCCTGTACCCTTCATGCAATTCATGAACATTTTTTATCCTAAAGATTTTTATTTTTACCCACTGTACTTTTTAAATAAAAAATGCAAACACCTTAGTTGCACCACTGCCTCACAACAAGAAGGTCCTGAGTTCAATCTCAGGGTGGAGGAACCTGGATCCTCTCTGTGTCTCTGAGTCTACATGTCCTCCCTGTGGGTTTACTTTGGTACTTTGGATTCCTCCTACAGTCCAAAGACATGTGTGTTAGGTTAATTTGTGTCTCTAAAGTGGACCTTAGTGTGTAATTGTGTGTTACTGTGTGTCTTTGTCCTACAATGGATTGGTGCCCTATCTAGGGTTGTTCCTGCCCTTGCGCGTTCCTGAGTTGCCTAGTGGACACCGTCTGGCCTGCAACCCCGTGTGGATTAAGCGGAAGATAATGGATGGATGAAACAACTTATAAAGGTAATACAAGACCACTGAAACAAACTGTAATTAATATTAAAAAATTACCTTGTCTATTGAAACGTTTATTTAGGAAATGCCCCAGCGACTTGTATGAGTATAACTTCTTTTAGAAGAAGTAGTCAATGTGTATAACCCATAGGAACATGTTTACTGCTCCTTTAATATTGTTGATATTATCATCAGTAAATTGGATGTATAAATTATTTGGGTGATTAATCATTCATTGCAGTGACACTGATGTGGTAGGAATATGTTAGTGTGTGCTGGTACGATTGGATCAAACACAGCAGTGCTGCTGGAGTTCTAAACTACTGTACACTCACTGTGTCATTTATTAAAGACCTTCACCTTATTGTTTGTTTATTTGTTTACTTGTCAGCATCAATTGTCATTTTAACAATAGGCACAAGATTGCACTGTTGCACTATGAGCACTATTGTGTTTATTCCTTCCAGGACATTTTCACTCAGTGACCACTTACCAGACGGCACCCTCTGTGTTCCCTGACCTGATGTTTTACAAATTAAGCACCACAATGCAGATTACTGTAGAATTGGGCTCATCCTTTCCAGAGTATGTCCAGTAAGTTCAGAGTTCAATTAGCACAGAGTTTTGCAGAAGAGCTGCTGTTTATGTCTTTTTGCATCTTTAGTACTGTACCATTTATTTATGTTCCAGTATTTGTGAGCTTAAGCATGTCTTAGCCTTTTCACCCTACCCCCCCTCCATAAACACAATTTCTTATCAAGCTATTTCAGACTGTAGGGGGTTGTGGAATTTTTTATACTGCAGACTAGTTTTCTGTATTTTGTGGTTGTATTCTAATAAACTGACTGAGAAAAAAAGATATTTTTATTTCAAATGCATTTCTCTTAAACCTTCATCACACCTAAAACACTTTCCAGATTTAGTGCCCATTAGGAATTCACATTTTGTTTGTCTCTGGTTACAAAGAGGTACATAGCCTTGGGCACCAGTGGCAGCGGCACTGTGTCTCCTTTGGAGGTCACAGTATGAATTCCCTGAAATTACCCACGAGGCCATGCACTCTGATGGCTCAGATGTGTTAAGGAGGCAACAATGGAGATCAATGCAGCTCATTTCAATAGGAAAAAAGTTTAAAGTCCGCTTTGAAAGAGATGGGACTTATCCATCTTCTGTAGAAACTGGCTCTGTGCTTGCTGACTGAATCTGTCTTTGTGATGTCCTTGAGCACTGAGGGTCCATCATCAAGTACAGCAGAACTTATTGAGCATCTATCAGTACAGCAATGCAGACAAATATCTGAGTAAAATTTGAAGAATGTTAGATTGGACAAAACTATAACAATACTACTAACACATCTAGCTCTGATCTTTTTTAACAAGGCTTTTTTTTTAACCGTTTATTTTTTAAACAGATGGGGTAAAGTGGAAATAAACAATAAATGTGTGGAATGTGCTTTCTACCAGTTACAGATGTTCAGTATTTATGCCAGATATTCACATTAACACAATACTGAACAAATTATTAAATGAATTGAACACCACTGGTCTTAAACAACATTTCTGCTGATATTGACTTACCTAACTATCAAGCATAGGTTGCTGTGTACAAAATGCTTTCACACAAAGGTGTATATTTGATATGACAATACATGAATATAGACTGTATACTGCTCACAAAAATCAGCGGATAATTCAAAATGAAATATTACGTAATGAAATATCCCTTAATTATTTAAGTAACTTTGGAAAGTCCACCCTCTGTTAATTGCATAAAGCTTATCTAATTACTTGATTAGACTTAACCAAAAAGTTTACTCATAAGCGTATTCTTTTTTGTTCGGATGGATTCTGGGTAGATTTAGAATTCGTTAATTAAGTGTAATTACTGTTGAAAGAGGCAAGTGCTGCACACCCAGCCTGCTGATCCAACCAAACTGTGCTAAAGCGAGAGCAGTGGGTCCCTTAATGTGTGTGCTAAAAATTCTCAAGCAATTAAAAGCAATCAAAAATTGCAGATGTAATAGTATCGTAGCAAAATGGTTTATAGTTTCAACATTTTGCTCTATTCAGCATATATAAAACCCTCATCCAGCAAAGGAGCACAAGGTAACAAAGGATAAAGACACACACAGTATTCACTGAAGCAATTACAAAGGGGAACACTGAACCAGACTCTCAGAGGTTGTGTGTTAATGAGATTACTGCACACACATAGAAACCAGTAGCAGTCAGTAAACAGTATACAGTAGTTGTGACTCAAATAATATGATATAATATTTAAAAAAAATTATTTTGCAGTAATCTACAAGCTCAGTGTAACCAAATCACTGTTATGCCATCATCATCAAGAAACATATACATGCTTTTATATCATCATACCTAGACTTTTGACTTTTGGCTTTTCTCGTTGACCTCATATCATGCTGCTCATATCACACTGGTCCTCAAACAGTTACATTGGTTACCAGTATCATTCAGAACTTATATTTAAGATAATTTTACTGCTTTTTAAATGCGTTCATGGTTTTGCTGCACAGTACCTCAGCAAATAAAGAGTGGAAAGGTGGACTTTTTTTATTAAAGCCCCAACTTTTGGAACCCTCTTACTAATGAACTAAGAGCTCTCAATGATTTTAAAACATTTAAGAGGAAGATTAAGGCACACGTTTAGCATAGCATTTTGCTAATGTTTCATCTCCCTGATTTTACGTCTTCTTTGATTGCGTCCAGATTTTTAAACGTTTCCATGGTTCCCTATTCTTTCAGGTATTCTTTTGCTTTTAAACATATTTTATTTGTATTGTTTTGTGATGTAAACCACTTTGTGAAATGTTGCTTGTAAAAGGGCTATGTAAATAAAGATTATTACTGTTATCCACCAGAGGTTGTCACATTTGAGCCATAGCGTGTTTTTGAGTATGTTCACATAATAAGACTCTAGCATGTTGTAATTTTCTGACATCACTGATGCTGCTTCTGTGTATTGAACTTGCACATGTGAAAGGTGGTTGATTAGTGCTCAACCTCCTCTTTCATTTAAAATTCAATTTGATATATGTTTGAAATTGAGTTGTCATTTGTTTTGAATCACAAGTGTGCTTTTGATACCTCTTTGTGTTGCTCATTTTTGCTCACGTTCACCTGTGTAGCATCTTGTAAACTTGTGATCCTGGTGTCCAACACTGCCTGGTCTGACCCTCATTATTTGGTTTTGTAGTGAAATTCAAACACTGCTTGTATAAACCATTTGTGTGTTCTTTTTGGTTGTGTGTAGCGACAGGTGTTGTTGCCTAGTCTATTTCCTTTCCTTGTTTTTTGTCTGGCATCTCAACCCCATAAAAGTCGGGACAATAGGAAATGCACAAACTTGCAGACAGTATGAATGTAAGATATTTAATGATTTCTGGTCAACTGCACATCCATTTCTGAACATCACGCCTCCACAAAAAAAAAAAAACAATTTAGAGCTTGTAATGGATTAAAAAAAAGGATGGGTCATCTAGGATGGACCGTAACGCAGTGGAAATGTGTATTGTGGTCAGATAAATCAGCATTTCAGGTCTTCTTTGAAAGAAATGTATGCCGAGTGCTCTGAACCAACGACGAAAAGGACCATTCAAACTGTTAACAGCAACAAGTTGAAAACCCAGGGTCTGCCATGGTATGGTGTTGTGTCAGTGCCCTTGGCAAATGACATTTGCACCTTTGTGACGGTAGCATTAATGCAGAAAAATACATTTATGTATTAGTGCAGCATATGCTGTCTTCAAGATGTCATATTTTCCAGGAACGTCCATGCATTTTGCAGACATTGCAAATCCACATGCTGCACACATGGCTATGGAAGAAGAGATACTGGGCTGGCCTGCCTTCAGTCCCCACATCTTCCCAATAGAAAATGTGTTTTTTCATAAAATAAGAAACATCATCTTAAGACGTGTTTACAAGAAGAATCTAACATATGAATAATATCTAATATATCTGTGGTGAAAATTAATGGTATTTCTTTCTTTGAAATGTAGAATGAAATGAAGTTTACCAGATAAAATATGAAATATCTCAAGTTCATACATTCTGCTGTTAAATACAATCGAGTACGAGAACATAGCAAGAGAAAAAAAGATGCAAATGTTTAACCTTGATAAGGTAGACGTGTCACAGTTGCCAGTCCTTCACTTGTTTCATTATTTTTTTATTTTTGGTGTAACCACTTCATGTGCTAACGATGTAGTAAAACATATCTTATAAGGCACTGGTGGCACAGTCCAGTCCCCAAAAATGTTGTAAACCCCAATAATGTACGTAGGATCTAGTTTTGCAGATACAGTTAATGGAATTGGAATTAAAGATACAATTACAGGACTATCAGGCACAGCTGTTTTTGAAAAAGAGATAGATGTTAGCAGACATAAGTAAATAAGGCAAAATAAGTAAGCAGGTGATCCAAAGTCTGTCCCTTAGCCACAGAGTATCTGCCCTGTGCGATATGCAGGTAAAGCTAATTAGTCTTTTATAAACAATTAAAGAGTGTCTGCCTGAATAAGTAGTCATTAATTAAAATGAGTACAATATTTATATTTTAGCTCAAGCTGCTACATTAATGGACAAGTATGTAAATACCTCTCTCTCAGTGGGTGCTACCTCAGACACAGCTAGAAATGCTGTAACTAGCTCCTATTATCCCACTCCACCTTAAGTTAACTCCTGCAAATGTTTCTAATGCCACAAACGTATTAATTTCATTGCCCTATAAATACATTCAACGATGTGACTGACTTTTCTGGATTTCATCTTGTATACAGATAATCCAGTATGTGTAAACATTTGTGAAGGATTTACCAGCCCCTATGGAGGTAGAATGAGAACACCCCTGAGTGATGATGTAAATTATAATTCACCCTTTATTTGTGAGAATAAGCCTAATCAAAGCTTGAACAATATGTCCTGCCTGTTCCGATGTGCTATGGGTCATTTACCATATTTTCTGTGCTTACAACTCAAAAAACAAGAGAAATATTGGAAAGGTTCCATCAGATGCTCAAAGGCATGCTGTGTACTTGTTTCCATGAAATACTTAAAAGCATTGCTTGTAGGTCACAAAGGTTTGCTTTGTAAATTTTGATATGATTTCCCCCAATTTAACTGAGCCACTGGCTACAAAATCAGCTGTGTAGTTGGATCTGGAAGGTTGGGATTATGGAAAACAACAAAATGTGCATAGCTCTGGGACTGCAGTGCCAAGATTATAACAGAAGTCTAGGGTTGGGATGCCATAATAGGAAAAGGGGTAGGGTAAGAGAGAAATCAGATAACATTACTCGTTACCTACCCCCCACCCCATATAAACCCAGTATCAGAAATCCACAGTGAAAGCAAATAGTCAGGTCAGAACGGAGAGGAAATGGAACAAGAATCACAACTATGCACAATAATAAGAAAGAAAATGTAAATTCAATGCAAGAAAGAAATGGGCAGTTGTCTAAAGCAAGAACCTAAGCTCGGCACAAAAAAAACAAGTCTCAAAAACAAGCTGTAACAAGGGTTATAGGAGAAATTCAGCTTACCTTTTTCATATTGATAAATCTAACCTTTATTTAATGTAAGTTTGGCATGACAAAAAAAGAAATAATTCATTTCAACAAAACCATAGTATCAGGGTTATTGGAACCCCAGAAATTCTTAGCAACACCATGTGTAAAAACAGCATTTTTTCCATTTATATTTTAGTTTTTAATTTGATCAGTGTCTAGAAACCTTCAAGCAGCATTCTGTGGCTTATATATACGCATATACTTTACATACATAACATAAACTTTTTTTGCAGTAAAGTCCAGGCTTTATTAAGGATATATGTGAGAGAGACACGTTTTTATTCATGTCAACCATCGCATGGCTCACATCTCTTCAGTGCTCCTAATGGGAGCAAAGGCACACCATAAAAGGTCCAGGAATGATTTTAGTTCTTGGGGGTAACTTCTCCCAAGTTACACCCTAGAACTGGTGCAAAATCAGCTATGGACTATATGAAATCACTCATTCATTTACTTTCTCATATGCTTGGACCTGTACGAGGTTGCAAGTGAGCCAGTACCTAGCTGGCAGCACAGGGAACAAGGTAGGGATAACCCTAGACAAGGTGCCAATCCATCTTAGGGCAAACAATCACACACTAGGGTCACGTTAGAGACAGATAAATTAAAGGTAGGATTTTGATATTTTTTCAAATGTGAGATTAAGCATTACCTTTTGGTGAATGTATTATGACTCCATTTACTCATCTTACTATGCATCACTACTCAGTCCGTCTGCTAGTGGACCTATTATTTTGGAGGAGTCTGTACATAGTTAAATGATTAATTTCTGAAATTTATGTCATGGCTTAGCTAGCATCCCAACTGTATTCAAACCCACACAACTATCTATGTCTCTGGTTAGTTAACATCTAAATGATTTGTGCATGTCTGTATGAGAGAGGGGGGAAGAAAGGGAGAGGGAAAGTTAGATACAGAGAGATATAGAGAGAAAAAGACTGTGTAGGACCACTGGAGAAGAACATGCCATATCTGTACAAGCCAGCTGTCAAATCCCTGCATGTGCACGTCTGTGAGTGCACATGCGTACTTGTTCAACTTTAATTAGTACATATTGTGTTTGTGCAAAGGATTAAACCAGACTGTAAACATAAACATATCTCCCCTAGAGATGTCTGTGTGTGATTCTGTGTCTATATGTGTGTGTATGAGTACGTGAAAGAAAGGGAAAGTGGGGAATAGGAAGGAACAGACTAAGAAATAACTCTTTCAATTATGAGCATTTGTCTGAGGAATGTGTGTGCACATGTACGTGTGTGTGTGTGTGTGTGTGTGTGTGTGTGTGTGTTTACGTGTGAGAGTGTAAGTACTGGTAATGCTTGGAAAGTCTTGTGGTCCCGGTGGTTATTCTGTTCTTTTTAACAGCAGGCAAGGTTTTGGCTACCACCTGCAACACTCCCTCCAAAGCAATACACACATACAAACATACTCTCGGATATTTAGTAGTCAATCTTGTGGAGAGAAGCCTAACTCATGAGCTCCCGCCACACTCATTAGTGCTGTTTCCTCACAACACACACTTTACTTCAGTCTCATGGCCATGGAAACATCCAAAATGAGTTAGTTTGTGAAGCTGCCTACACGTTGGGCAGCCAGTCATTTGGGATAGAGCCGATGGTGTGTTTATAATAAGCAATGGAACATTTGGGAAATTTCCCAGAGGTCTTATGTGTCTATGTATTTGTGTGTGTATGTGTATGTGTCGTATATGTGTGTGTGTGTATTTGTGTGTGTGTGTGTGTGTGTGTGAGTGTGAGAGAGGGAGAGAGAGAGAGAGAGAGTCTGTGTCCTGCAGAGTTCCTTCCTGACTACACACCACTCAACCATAAGGTTTCTTGCCACCAGGTTGCAAAAGTGTTTTCTAAGCTATTAGTTCCACATTGTTTAATTTGTTGTAATTCGACCTGTTTGTGTGTGGGAGGTGTACATGTTAGTGTTTGTTTTCTACCCTCTTATACAATAAAGACAATTTTAAGTAAAGTCAGGGCTTTACAAAGGCTACCAATTCCAGATCAACGCCATGAACAGAGACAAGAAACCAAGCATCTACAGTATGGACTTTACAGCATTTTTTCCATGCAGCTCACATTTGGTCTGGTGAAAAATCATATTCCCATTGCACCACAACCTTCTTCATACAATTCATAAAGAAAGCAACACACCAAAAGGAATTATTTAGACAAATATAAATAATTTCTCAAACTCCACTAAAATCCACTGAATATGTCTGTTGCAGCTATATCTTATTTGTAAATTAGGGTGGTATCTAGTATTGGCAAGATACACAGGCAACCTAAAATAAAAACATATAAAAGTAGATGTATGGGAATAATGTATATACAGACTTTTGATAACAGCAAGTATATCCACTGACTGGATGGCCAGTTCGTTTATGTTAATTACTACTTGCCTTCAGGGCAGTTTTTCTTGTGTGCAGTCCCCAGGTACTTGCCTTTCAGCCCAAATATATTCAGAGTTTAAAAAGTAGGTCACCTTTTATTAATGAAAGCACCAATCTTTACTATTAATGTAATATTAAGGTTCCTAGACAAAAGGAGTTCCATACACCCACATCAAAACCATATACTTCAAGGTCACTAGGTTACATACCTGAACAATAAAATTGATCATAATGTAGATTGTCTAATAGATGCAAACTGTGAGGAAACTACAGCCATGTGTAAGAAGGCTTTTACACATTAAATACTTCAGATGTTTCAATCTTCATCAGCATTTAATTTCATAATTTTTTATTGTTTTGCTATCCTGGTTATTGGAAATGTGTATATTACCCTACAGGTTTTTACTTTTGCAATCATGTTATAAAAACAGAGACATAAATGTAAAACAAAACTGTTGTGTGACATGTTTCTAATGATAGATTATATTAGGCATTAGGGTTAAATTATGATATATAATTGGATTTAACTTAATTATGTAAACAATATAAGTAATTAATCTGGAAGGCATTACTGTATTTAATGAACCAATATAACTGTTTTTGGAATCAAAAATACATGATTCAGAGAGACTGACAGAACAATAAACATATATATGTTTAAAATGGTCAAATGTTTAAAATCTAGCTGCAAAAGTAATGGACTAATTGAACATTTTGCTTAGTGACACACACGCAGGCATTCAAGATCCTCTGACCACCCTCACCAACTCATCAAAGACGTAGCCTTTGGTAAATAGTAATTTTGAAATGTAGGGATGGATGTTTATTAACCAACGAAATGAAGTTTACCAGACAAAACATTAAATATTCTGGGTTCATAATGGCTACAATGTAATAAAAAGTCGAAGTGCATGCAAGGAATACTACTAGTATACTAGTATACTAGTAAATACTAGTATTTTTATTTGCATCTTCCATACCATTTTCAACTTTTTCTGACTTGAAGTTGTATGTTTTAGTGATCTCTGCACTTTTACAATTACAGGCTGTAGTCCTTTTTCTCTACCAGAGACATGCAGTAAGGAAAGGCAGTGTAATTTAATAGTGAAATGGAATATTATATATTCTTAAATACCTTTTTCTTTCAGATCTGTGTAATAAATGCAATTTCTCTTTGGTCTCTTTGTTTTTAATTCAATTCGTTTAATTTAGTTTCCGGCAAGTCACAATGAAGTGCAGAAGCTTCACACATTTTTGTGTTTTCTTTATTGCTGCCTGCAATCA
>JAUZST010010619.1:9495-37372 GCA_034779995.1 Parotocinclus haroldoi | reverse complement strand
GGAAATGTCCCCGGCCCCCCACCCCCTTCTTGATCTTGTTTTTGTTCCAAACGACTGTGAAGAAACAAGAATACAATGTAGAGCCAGATAGTAAATCTACTCCTCGAGTGTATGGTGAAACGACAGCAGCTGTGTACACTAAGTGTGGAACAGTGTACACACACTCAGGAGTCAGCCATAAGTTTAACCCATGCGTGCCTGATCCAAGAAACATAGCAGTGTAGCCTCGGGGACAAACTCTGTGTGTGTGTGTGTGTGCGTGTCACTCGCATCTGAATGGGTGTTTTTGTTTGCCTTTGCCTTTGTGCCAGAGTAACAATGTGTGTGTTTGTGTGTGTGTGCGTGTGTGTGTGTGCGTGTGCGTGTGTGTGTGTGTGTGCGCGCGCGGAGGATACGCGAGTGTAAATACCTCCGTAATTTACTGTCACCTCATTTCCTATTTTCCTTTGTCTCCAGTACGGGAGCACGAAGCCACACGACACAATCAAGCCTTTGTCCCGACGTTTCCTTAATACACCCCGGTTTTCGCGTCGCCCAAAGCTGCGGAACGGCGCCCGCCACCCGTTAGGCGCGGGACGCGCGCGATAAAGCGGCACCGAACCCGAGGGGAGGGTTTCGAACCGGCGCTGAGACCAATCTGTTCCGTTTGTTTGCGACGTATTTATGATTTGTTTAATATGGTTTGCTGCTACAGAGAGGAGCGCCACCACACTGCGTTTCTAAGGCAATTTGTCACGAGAGTGTGTACACACTTGCCATCTGTTACTACGAACCCTCACACGCACACACAACGCGCACAGACTTCCTGACACAAAGTCCAGTGGGGTTGCCATGACGAGAGAGAGGCACAAAGAGAATCATCCATTCTTGCGTAACTGAATGGAGCTTTTCAGCAGGGGCAGGGGCAGGGGGAGGAGGAGGAGGAGGAGGGGGGGGGGCGTTCGAGGGAGAGAACGAGCAAGCGAGTAACAAAGACAATGAGATGGAACCGGTGACGGAGAGAAATGCTGACGGTCCACACACTGCGGGCCCAAGCCACACAGCGGCGCGTTGACGTTACCGCCACCGGCTCGGGTCAGAGCAGCTCGGGATAACCGAACCAAAATAAAAAAAAAAAGGACAGATTGGAGCCTCCTCAGATTGGGGGTCTCTTCGTTTCTGTAGCGTTTGCTCACCGGTGGGTTGACATGCACTAAAGAATCAGATAACCGGATCAAGTGGCCTTGTCAACAGCGTACTCCCATCCAGAAAGCCGATAAACAGAGCTGGATTTTGACCTCAGCAATTGGATTTCTCAGAGCGTCTGTGCCCATACTGCGCAAGCGTATCATGAGGGTGTAACACGGTTGCCGGATCCTCTTCTTCGTAGACACTTGGCTACCTTCGAGATGGTTGTTTTCAAACTCGGACTTTAACCGCGGGCTTAAACGCAGCAAGACCTAAACAGCTATCGAAGACTTTGTGGAGACTCGAACGCAGGACGCGATTAGGATCGGGTATTTAATATTGCGCTCTTTCTGTGGGATTCTCGGTTGCAGAGCGGAAATCCAGATGTCGCCAGTCCGAGTCGTGTAAATACAGAAGTTTCCCGGTTTCTGATTTCTCGGCTGCATGTAAACTCGTTGACCGGATTATAACGCGCTAGTGAACGCGACTTAAACTCAAAAACTCAGCCGAACCTCAATTTGAGTTCCGTTTTTTATTAGACCGAGTCACTACTAAGTTTTTTTAAAAAATCCGTCAGTAATCAGTCAATAATCGTAGACATAAATGTCAAACTTTAATATAAGGTAATCAAATGCTTCATTTTCCCGACTACACAAAGTGAGGTTTGTTTCTTTTCTTTTTTCCATTCTGGGGTTGCCAGATTCCACGAGAAACAAAACTCCAGGGCCGGTGGAAAAAAAGCCAAGTCTACAGACTAAGCTCAAATAAGCACAAATACCTTGGGACTAAATCCACGATATTTCAAAATTGGACGACGCTGTTAACGCGAGCAATAATAAATAAATCGTCACATAACTGTAGAAGTCCGATGACGATGGGATTATTAAACGCACCCTGTTCAGCAGGGCAGAGCCTGGCAGGCAAGCGCTGCCCTCTTTTTTTACCAACCCCCGCTCTGTTTAAGCTTGTGCGACTATTAGGTTTTTCCGAGAGTTTCCAAGATGGTTCAGTCTTCTGAGCGCTGATAATCTTCACGTTCGCCATCGCTATAAAGCCACAATAAAACGAAACTCGTCCCACTAATGGTCTGCGCATGTTTGTGAGCCTGACGTGTCAGCTCTGCTCCTGACATTGTTTTAAAGCCTGACGCGAAGTACTGACATTTACAGGCACTTGAAAGCAATCGGGGATCTCCCGCCGCTCACGTTTGAGCCCACGGCGCCAAAAGAAGCACACAAAAAAACACACGATCGTCCGATATATTGTAGGCACGCATGCCTTTAAGCCTTTCAGAAGTTCTTCTAAATTTCTCCCTGACCGCTTCCACATGGACGTCCTGTCTAAACTGGCCCGAACCACCCTCCTTACCGCTCCAGAGGTACTGGGTATAACAGAATTAGGAACAGTTGCAGATTGGGTTTGCTTTAGTCGTATTCACTCTGACCAGCTTTGCATTTTCGGGGAACACGTTTCCAGCGGTCTGTTTCATCCTGTAATTGCAAGAATGATTCCTCCCTTTTCCCTTTTTGATGCCTCAGATTACTCGTTTCACTAACTGGGGTCTAACAAGGCTGCTCCTCTGCAGTTTCCCTTTCATCTCCTGCCCCCCTTTTTAAGCTCATCCAACTGTCCAATGCCAGGCACAGCTTCATTAGGCACAGGCCCACGTCGGTCGTTCTAATGCTTCTCCAAATGTACGCCGACTTAAAAATCCAGCAGACGTAGGGTTTGGAAGGGAAACCCTGTTTGGAATGGGAACCAATAATGTTTGGGGTTCCACCCAATCGCTAACAGCACATCATTGTAAAGCATTGTGGGAACAGATCACACGGTGACCTTACAGCATCCCGCTCTTGATGCCCAACAGGTTTAGGTTACATGGCGGCACTAAAAGGGGGTGTACACACGGCCCAGGCCTTCGGTGCCACTTTGTACTTCTGAAAGATGGGTGCTCTTCGTTTAAGCCCAATACATTTGAATCCCACTCAATCACCTAGTAGCTTGGAAATGGAACGGCATTCGACCAGTACCCTTAACCGAGTGAAAGCCCTTGAAATGTTCATCGTCATCTGTTTCTAAACTAACGGCTTGGCCGTCTCCTAGATTGGCGTACCTTGAACGTTTTAGGTTGTCAAACATAGATTAGGACTCTCAGTTCAGCCAGGATAGAGCCCGTTGGGGGTGTGCTGACTGTTTGCTTCCGGTTCCAGCTCCACGGCATGATAAACAATGAGCGTCAGGAAGGGTATGTGGCGTAAAAGCCTGCCTAAGCCTGTGTGGCGACCCCTAATGGATGCAACCGAAACAGAACGACGTCGATGTAGGACACCCGGCACAAGTATACAATAGCAGCGCCCCTGATCCTTAAAAATGCAACAAAACGTTGCTACTCGACCCTCGTCTTCCTATGTTGTGTATTTAGAGACCGTGTGTGATGACCGTGTACATGAGAACCTGAGAAAGTGTCTAGGCGTCAAGACCTTGCTCGATGTAGCTACTGTAAAGGCAGCGCGCGGTGGGGGCACTCGAGTAAGGTTATATAAGCGGTATCTACAAATGAAGAGCCAACAAGCAGTGCGTCATGACGTGTTCTGACTCCAACGTGCCACAGCAGATGTTTGGAAGTAGGTAGGTGGTGTAAAGAGCGAAGAAACACTGACTCGTATGAAGGTCTGTTTACGCAGGCGCGCACCAACGACACATGCCCTGCTCAGGCAAGGAGTTCGCGACGACTTTGTGAGACGCTCTCTTCTCATCCGATATCCGCAGAGAGGTGTAAAGTGCCCCAGAAAACAAAAACAAACCCAAGTGCCTGGGAATTGGGGCTTTCTCTCTGTCTCTCGCCGTAGAAACTTTGCTCGAGCGCTCCCAAACAGTAACGTTTACGCACGGCGCTCGCAAGCCCGAGGTCCCCAAACGGCACGGCTACCCCAAAACGAAAACATTCCGATCATATCAGCGCCGGCGTGGAAGGGCAGCAGCAGTACAATCCGCTCATTGTGCGCTCAGCGCTCGAGCCTTTTGTTAGCGAGCCTCGCATTAAGGACCGTGTAATGCTCTCCTGAATGAGCGATCGCGCTTTAATCCAATCTGACACTCTTAATTACGGGTTCTGTGGGTTTTCAGAGCTAGCAACACGAACGCCAAAAACGGAGAGGGGAGGAGGGGGGGGGGGTTAAGTTGGTGAGACTTAACGTTATGAGGTGCTTATGCTCGGTGCGTTTTGGATGAAGCTTGGCGCGCGGGCTGCTCCACCTGTTCCATAACGATGCGCCTTTATTCCGCGTGCTGCGCGCACGTTAAATCTGTTCATAATAAGACCAGCGAGCCCCGTAGACCGGCACGCGCAACTACAAGGGACTCGAAGCGCCCGTGAACAGTGGTAAATATAATTAAGGAAGCCACACGGAGCTGCGCCTGCGCGCCACATATCCATGCAACTCGGCGCCGGTACGTGGACTAAACAGTGAAAGTGTTCTCACCTTGTTGTAGTTGTAGTATCCCGAGCAATGGGAGAAATCCAGGTTCTGCGCGTCTCCGGGAATCGATGTCCCCCCGGAGGACGGATAAAATCGTACATCCATGTTTTTTTTTTTCCACGCAGCCGCACCGCAAGCGTTTGGTTGTGTGCCGCTTTTTGTACAATCCACGCGGACCAAACGCACAGACCGTACCGGTTAAGGTACAGGAGCAAAAGCGGTATTAATGTGCAAAAAAAAAAGAGACAAACCCCGTTCCAGTAATCCTGATCTACACACAGTTCAGCTCTGTGTCCGGGTTGCGCGCTCGCAGAAGTGGCGGGACGCAAAACGAGCAGCTCCGAAGTAGCCTAATAAAAGCCAAAAGTAACAAGAAGGGACGTGGAAGCCCGGTAAGCCGCCTGCACGCAGAACGCCAAACCGCACCAGTTTCAAACTCAAAAGTTACCAAAACGTGATCGAACGAAGCCTTTTTAGAGTCATGATCCTCCGGTCGTAGGTCTCATCATCCAGCGCGCACGATCCGAAAAGTTCAGGAGACGCGTTTAGGGATTAATTAAAGCGCCCAAGTTTGGATAGCCAATAGTCTCCAGGTTAACATCAGCCTACATCAAGCTGTGTTTAAACCTAATGAACAAGGGGAACGTGCGGCCAGCCGAGGCCACGCCCCGCGAAGCAGTAACCACGCCCTTGACACGCCCCCTGTCCAGTAACGGCGCTTGTAACCGAAATGGCATACATATGTACTCACACCACATCGAATCCTCAAATATTTGTGATGTGTTGTGCTGGTTTATCTGCAGAGCGAACTGAAAATTGTCTGGCTTCACCAGAAAAAGGCGAAATGTATGGTTTTTGTATGGAACTGCACTGCAAATAACCGATCAATTAGTCAGTCTGCAAGTCTGAATTCTAAAAAAAAAAAAAAAAATACCTGGTTTGGATAACCAATCGAGCGGAATCTTGACATGAGCTCCATTCATAAATATTTGGAAAGGCGCAAGTTAGGACCAGGCTTTTACTGTTTAGAGCTTTGCTAAGAAGTGGAACGTGCACATTAGAACCAACACCTAGTCTGTACTGGAGGCCACCGGAAGTCCAAACGGCTGAGCTTGGATCGGACCGTCTGAATCCGAGTGTATTTTGAATTTCGGGCGTGGATGAGGTGCAGTAAACCGTTATCTTTTAAAAACATGCTAGTACTATTAGTACTAGTACTAAATCCCCTCGTTGCCATACAGGTGCCAACATTATTGAAGTTCAGTCCTGTGCAAAAGTCTTAGGTCACCTTTCGACTTGTTGTTTTAGCCACGCTGTAATGACGGTGTATAAAAAATGGCCGACAACTGGACCCAAACATGTCCGACTTGGCTTCGGCACCCCTTAATCTTCTTTCCCATTGTTCCTCAGTCCATACTTTGTGAGCTTTTGCCACCCATCAGTTCATCGTACTGAAGGGTCAACTTCAGTACGATGTAACCCCCCTCCGTCCTGACCGCATGCCTCACGGTAACTGCTAGCACGCTAATCCTTAAGGAAAGGCGACGGTTCGGTGATGAGAGCGATCCATTAAGTAGCACTGCGCGCCGTGCCAGTGAAACGCACCTCGCATCCCAGGCGCGCTTAGCCCCGCGCCCTGGGTCCTCAGGAGACGTGCGCTTTTAAACACGGGGAAAAAGTTCCGCCGGTGGTTCGAGTCGAGTGAGAACCGTTCTCTTTTAAAGTAGGTTAATATTATTCCGAAATGTGACCACAAGAGGCAGAGAAAAGAAAGCTGACAGGACGGATATTCATGTTCTTCATGAGAGCGTTATAGCTCCCCACGAGCTTCTAATGGCGCGTACTCAGACATAAGAGCCAAACTAACACGGCGGATCCGGCCTCTTGGATGCTACGTGTAGAAACGTCTTATCAGATGTCGTTTTTAGCACCTGCACTGAAACCTCCTGACCAGGTGAGGGCGCTATCTGTATATCTGACCTGTTCATCACGTAGCGCACACCTGGGCCCTATAGTTTAACATAGGCTCAGAGAAATGTATTTCTATAGCGCGAGTCGCCAATCCCAAACTGAGCGAGCCTAGGGCGACAGTGGAAAGGAAAAACTCCCTGAAAGTAGAAGGAAGAAACCTTGGGAGGAACCAAGACTCAAAATGGGGCCCGTCCTCCATGGGTGAGGCGAATGTCCTGTGTTTAGATTTCGACCAGACTGAAATTCCAATAAATTCACTGCAAAAGTATGTGGACACCCAAGCGTCTCATCCGTTTGTTCTCGTTTCTCCATCCTTTTGCGCTGTAGGTGCCCCTCACGTCCACGTCCACAAGAATCTTGGACGGCGGAGTTCATAATAGCGTTTAAGCCGAACGTGCGGTTCTGTTCATTAGCGGATTCTCATCGTCGAAAGGGGACAAAACTGGGACTGCCTGTATTAACTCTCGGCCCAAGGGCAGGAACAACCCAATCCATCGTAGGGCACACCCACACGTACCTAACACGCATGGCTTTGGCGAGTTCGAGGAAGCCCGAGTACCCGGAGTAAACCCACGCAGACACGGGGGAGGACATGACGACTCCACACAGAAAGGACCCGGGGCCGCTCCGCCCTGGGATCGAACCTTCTTGCTGCGAGGCAGCGGTGCCGCCCCACCGAACCAGACAGACCCTTCCCTATTTGGGCCGTCCGTGATATTACATACATACATACATACCTTTTGTAGGTGCGGGTCTGACCCGGATTTATTCCCTATCCGGCCTTCCTTTTTCTGAGGATTTCGAGGGGCCAATCGCCGGGTGCAGACGATGCCTAATATATGCCTAATATATGAAGCAGTGGATCCCTATTAAGCCAGTGAGTGGTTGCAATGCAACGGTTTCCGTAGCGCCGGATGACAACGAGAGGTGCGTGGCCAAAATTCGAATTAACCCTTGACCTGTCACCTACACGTGCACCGTCACAATCAGTGTTTGGGGTTTTTGTTTTAGTTTTTTTGGGGTTTTTTTTTTTTTTGTTTTGTTTTGTTTTTATCCAGCTCTAACTAAGCCATATGTTGTTATTGCATTTGATGTCGGGTTATGAATACCCAGTTGCTGTTTGCTGTACGAATTAGCGCCTTTGATTCACTGCTGTTATTTATTTCCGTGTGTAATATTGTTTGGCTGCACAGCGAGGGGGGGGAGGGGGGACGCTGGTGGTGGACTGAATTAATTTCCTCTCCGAGGGTTTGGTGTCAGTGCTGGAGCAGGGATGAATTATGCCCTGCACACACAATGTGTCATTTCCTTTCTGCCAGGCAACATTGTCACCATTCGGTAACCCGAAAACAAATGATCATCCGCTGGCACGAGTTCAGATTCAATTACGGGGGCCCGCAGTAATTAAGACGAGAAATAAAAGAATAATAAATGCAAAATAATTGATTAACCTAATAGTCGTTATTTATTCTCCCCCTTGCGTTATGTGGTCCCAGGGTGGCGGGGAGGAGGCGGCGGGACTCGGGTTCGACGGGGCTGTCGGGTGGCACAGCCGCCGACCCGTGCAAACCAGGAAACCGATGTCCTCTAAAGCAGCCTTCATAACTCAAAGCAGTCATAAAAACAAAGAAATGGGTTGCCAGCTTTGGTGAGGAACTTGGTCGACCTGCACAGAACCTTTGGGATCGACTGCGGTGCCGACACAAGCGCCCAGCCTCACAGCCGTGTTCCGAAATCTAGTGCCACGCCTTCTCGGAAAGGTTGACAGGTCGACACAGCAAAGCCAGTATTTATATATACCCGGTCGTGATTTTTGGGGTGTCCACAAACTTTTGGCTCTTCAGTGTAAGTGTGGTTGGGGAATTTGTCCGCTGCTTAAAACAACAGAAAAGATAAATCGATTAAACGGATTAAAGTAACAGCATTTGCAGGGTGGTTAGAGGAGTTGCTTCTTATTTTGCATTTCTTTGGTTTCACGTCAGTTCAGGGTTCTTTTTTTTTTAATGATTATTATTTTTTAAATCTGACCCAATGGTTTGTTTCCTCTGATCAGCTGCTGTTTGGGATGCTTTGTAATTGGCGGTGTGATCATTTGCATGTTAGATTTGCATTTAGTTATTCAGCTGATGTGTTATTTCAGTCCAGAATGGCTGAAATAGCAAACGACTAAAGGCACAATGACACAGCGTTAGATGGATGGATAGGTGGATAGATGAACGGATGGAGGGAGGGAGGGAGGGAGGGAGGGATCGAGGGAGGGAGGGAGGGATCGAGGGCTGAATAGAAGGGAGGGAGGGATGTTTGGATGGATGGAAAGGAGGAAGGATGAAGATAGGAAGGAAGGGATGGATGAAGGAGGCATGGATGGTTGGATAGAAAGAAGGAATGTTGGGTGGACGGATGGATGGATAGCGGGTGGGACGGATGGATGAATAGATAGATAGATGGAGGGGTGGATGGATGGATGGATGGATAGAAAGAAGAATGGACGGGTGGGTGGATGGATGGGTAGATAGAAGGATGGATGGGTGGGTGGATGGATAGATAGAAGGAAGGAAGAAAGGAATGATGGGTGGATAGAAAGAAGGAAGGATGGGTGGATGGATGAATGGATGGATGGATGGATGGATGGATAGATAGAAGGAAGGATGGGTGGATGGAAAGAAGGATGGATGGGTGGGTGGATGGATGGGTAGATAGAAGGAAGAAAGGAATAATGGGTGGATAGAAAGAGGGAAGGATGGGTGGGTGGATGGATGGATAGATAGAAGGAAGGATGGGTGGATAGAAAGAAGGATGGATGGATGGGTGGATAGATAGATAGATAGAAGGAAGGATGGGTGGATGTATAGAAGGAAGGAAGAAAGGAATGATGGGTGGATAGAAAGAAGGAAGGATGGGTGGGTGGATAAATGGATGGATGGATGGATGGATGGATGGATAGATAGAAGGAAGGATGGGTGGATGGATAGAAGGAAGTATGGATGGATGGTTTGGATGATGGATGGATGGAAGGATGTATGGATAGAAGGAATGAAGGATGGGTGGATGGATAGATTGATGGATGGAGGGAAGGATGGGTGGATAGATGGAAGGAGGAAGGTTAGTTTGGATGATGGATGGATGGATGGATGGGTGGGTGGATGGATGGATGGGTGGGTGGATGGATGGATGGATGGATGGGTGGGTGGATGGATGGATGGAGGGAGGGTTGGATAGAAGGATGGATGGGTGGAGAGATAGATACTGCAGACAGATATTAGTTCAGGTGCCAAGGTCAAAAATCCCTGTTTTGGGCCCCTCCCCCCAACTTTATTTTTATGAACTGCTCATATCAGACGAGTCTTTGTTTGGACTTTGATCTAAGGCGTTGGTATTTGGTTGGTCCCGGACGTCTCCCGCAGCTCCCCCTGACTGGGCCCAACCGGCATTGTACGCCGCAGTCGCTTTACCACGCCGCCGAGTATGAACGCTCACCGTTCCCTCCTCCTCACAGCTTTTGGGTGGAGCCTCTTTCCGGGTGACACTCCCGCATCGCGCCGCGACGCTGCATTAATAAACGCTCACACCTCTGCAGTCACACCCGCGTGCCGATGCATTGCCAACGGTTGCGTTCGTGTGTTAGACTAAGTCTTGTTGGTTGCTGCATGTAAGAAACGAGCGCTTAAACGTCGTTTCCCAACCCCTTAGCGGACTGGGTTATGCGTATGGGCTGCTTTGGCCGATCATTAATTAGTATGCCCGAACGTTTTTACGAGCAGCCGGTTCGGCACGAGCTCTCGGTGGCAGCGTCAGTTGTGCGCGCTAATTATTGCGGAGCTTTGATGAATTTGCGCACTACTACATTATATTATTCTCAATTAAAACCTGTCTTCCACGGCATTAGTCATTTTAATGCTCCTCGTTCATACTAATTAGCGAGAGCCTTCGCTGCCTCCGAGCTGAAGAGGATATTTCAGCATCCCATTAACTGATGCCCAGATAGCGCCGTGATTGGCATTCTGTGAAACGTTGTAAGTAATTACATTATATGGCTCAGTGTGTTCTTTATTATGAATGTAATGACATATTTCCTAATTGGATCCCTTGTCATTTACTGATTTATTTATTTATTTATTTGCATTCTGCCGCCCTTTTTGTGAACCCTCACCTTTTCTGGGCTACTTGTTATACAAGAGAATTTAGGGGGGGGCACAGCTGGACGGCTCCGCTTGCCAACCAGCAAGTGATTAAAGGCAAGTGGGCGTTGCTCTGTCAGGGCAGGAACAAATGAAAAGCGCTAAAGTGAATTGCCCTGGCCTGTGGTTCTGTTCAGCAGCCTGGAATTATTATTATTATTATTATTTTTTTTTTTAGCGGGGTACAGCAGCATGGGGGTCTGACGACACCCTGATCACATTAATCCCCAAGCTGAAGGACTGCCTGTGAAATCATTTCTTGCCCGCCTTGTTTACCCGATCAAGCCGGTTCAGGGTCGTGGAGAGTTCGTCAAACACGCTCAGGCTCGCGCTGGAACACTTCAGAGATGCCAACTGACCCCATGTGTGTTTCTGGAATGTGGGAGGAAGCCTAAACAGATACAGAGAGGCCATATATTTTTGCGTATTATTATTATTGTTCATATTTTTTAAACATGTTTTAGTTCGCAGCGCGGGGGTTCGGCGGGGGGGGGGTTCAATCCCAGGGTGGAGCGGCCTGGGTCCTTTCTGTGTGGGGTCTCCCCGTGTCTGCGTGGGTTTACTCCGGATACTCCGGTTTCCACAGACCAAAGACGTGCGTGTTAGGTTAATTGGTGTCTCTGAAGTGGCCTTTAGTGCGTCCTACAATGGATTGGCGGCTCGTCTTGTGCCCAGAGGTGCCGGGTGGGTACCGGCTGGCCCGCGACCTCGTATGGATTGAGCGGAAGATAACGAATGGACTGATTTTATTCGTATTTTTTCGATTCCTTAAATGTTTATTTGGTTAACTTTATGTGGAATCTTCTTATTTTGTCCCTGATTTATCCTAGTCGAATTGGAAGGATTCTGCCGTGGTGACAGGCCTTCCCTGTTCAGGGCTCCGTGCTGCAGCTCTAGGGTTCATCCCGTCCGGGTCCTCCCCTCCCTCATGCACGGGCCGGTTGCGTGTCTCTATGATGCCCAGCCAGAAGGTGCCAGCACTGTGCTGGTTTCCACCTAAACGCACTATGGATTAGGTCATTGCACAAACCGTCCACGTGCTCTTCGGGTCGGGATTTGTACCCCGAATGGAATGCAACTCAGGAAAGAACCTTGAAAGCTTGGAAGCGTGCGTGATTACGAGTATCTCTGGATCCGCCTCCACAGCTGGGCAATTTAAACCAACACCTCTGTGTATGGTCTGAAATGAGAGAAACTGACAGAAATCGGTGTGACCTTGTCATTGTTAATAAAGACTAAACCCTAAAAGCAAGCCACACACACAGACAGTCTCAATCCCTCTCAATGTCTCTCCATCTCTTTCTCTCCATCTCTTTCTCTCCATCTCTCTCTCTCCATCTCTCTCTCTCTCTCTCTCTCTCTCTCTCTCTCTCTCTCTCCATCTCTCTCTCTCTCTCTCTCCATCTCTCTCTCTCTCTCCATCTGTCTTTCTCTCGTTTGCCTGTTTCTTTGTCTCTCTCTGTCTGTCTCTGTATGTTTGTGTGTGTGTGTGTGTGTGTGTGTGTGTGTGTGTGTGTGGTTCTTCAGGATGTAAGTGAGAGCTTGATTTAGTTCCAAAGACAGCTTGCTAACGGAAACAAGAGCACGAGAAAGAGCAAAATCTGCCAGAAAAAGTTGACGTACTTTCAATTCTAGAGGAAATGTTTGGATATTTGAATTTCCAAGAATAAATGCGAATAAGATTACTTCAAAACCTTCACATTCGGCACAAATTAAAAAAAAAAATCTTCATCCCCTCCTATTCTTCTTCTATCTCCACTGATTAAAGAACATGTAAAAGGGCCCTATATTCACAGAACCGTGTTCTATATACAATCTAAAACGTCTTCAGAGATGGTTCAGTATTTCCAGCTCTCTCTGTCCTGTGTTCCCAATGAAATGACAGTTACATTTAACACTAACGACTCTGTAATTATAAAATGCAAGGTAAATAATAGTCAATTAATATTTTATTGGAAGATAACCTGGGAAATTAAACTTTATGGCGATCGCCTCGCGCTTTAGGCTTTAAAAGTTTACTCTTTACAGTTTACTCCTTCTCTTCCTAGTCTTTTGTTTTCCACCATCACCTCACAATTATTACATTTTAACACAAACTGTGAGAACATTTAAGAACGTTCTCATAAACCTCTTGGAGTTTGCAAAAAAAAATAGCAAGTTTTTTTTTCTTTCTTTTTTTTAAATACCTTTTGTGAATCTGGACCTAGATCCTGAAGCTACGCATGCTCCAACAGAGAAAATAATAAAAGTGCAACTTCTTAAAGAATGCCAGACAGTGAAAAAGGCAAGAAAGTTCCTGCTCTCGCTGTTTTCTGCTCGCTGTCGCTTTAATCCTGACGCTTTAATAACACACGTCTAATCCAACCCTGAGTTTATTCCACTAGCACAGGAGAACACAGCAAATCATCTGCACCATCTTCAGCTCCATCTCATTCATCTTCTCTATCTTCTCCAGCTCTCGATCACACCGAATCCATGATGAGAATCGTACTCCGCAGCCGCACGTCTCTCTTTCTCCAAATTTAGTGCCTGATTAAAATTTCTTTGCACCTTCCCAAAGTGCTCATTATGTCGGCCGGAGCTGCTGCCACGTGCACCTGAATAAATTACTGCATACACGCTTAAAACAAGAGAAGAGACAGATTTCCCTCAACGACTCTCGAGTCCACTCAGATCTCCAGTACAAAGCCACTCGGTGGGAGAACAAATTGAATGAATGCCCTTTGACTCTGGAAATCAACAGGAGCTAAACAGACGTCCTGCTTATTTATGGGTTTAGACATGCAAGTTCTTTTTTTAACTTGCTGTTTTTTTTCCCAGTACTACAAACGTGAGCACAAGGCCTCTGTGTACCCAGATCTCCTTCTGTATTTCATTCTTATGTTTAAAAGATTCTGTATAACAAAGGTTTTATATCTCAAGTTCCCCTTATTATATTAAAAGCCTTACGTCCCTGGTTCTCGACCACGCAAATCTCGGTATTTATCCTTTTTAAGGGCTTGCAATGTTTCAAAATGAAATCTCCCGTAATTTTTGTAAGCAGTGTGCAATAACTTCTTAGTTGTTGTTTTAAAGAAGTTCACATTATGGAGTATGTTTATGTGTTCGCTGCGTCACGTAGCCACGTCAAAGGCGGTTTGGCTTTGAAAGGATGGATGTTGCGTGAAGACAGAAATCTGGAAACTAGAAAGTTGGAAACTGGTTGCCGTTAATGATGGCTCAACAAGTGACTAATACCACCAACCATAGGGCAGAATAAGACAACGGCTGTCCTCAACAGGTTTAAACCAGCCATGATAGCAGCACAAAAACAACACAACAGCAAACCAAACCAAAAAAGTGCCTTACAACACGAGAGATGGCAAGATATGCCATGTCAATGTTCCATGGTACCAGGGGGCCCTGGGTTCCCATATCAACAGTATTAAGGTTGGATACTCCCAGCATCTACTGTATAAGTATTTAAAAAGTTTAAATGGTCTCTTTACAATTTCAGAAGTCTATAATAATCAGGATTGAAGCCCCAGAGCTCCAGTGTATTCTGTGTTTTCAAAAAAACAATCCTTTAGCCCAATGGCCCATTGTTCACAGGACCATGCAGTCATAGGTCCTACACTCCTATGATTTTGTATTAACCTAGTATGTAGCAATAATCAGTAAAGGGCCATCGTGTACCCCACAGGTTAGGGTGTTGCTATGGTCTCATTTGGTGTACTGCCTCTATAAAACTAACAAAATCAAATTGATGAAAGACAGCAATGTTCATTACAGAGCCATGTTATTAATAGCATTCATAACAGATCATTCTTCCTCAGTGTAACATAGTCCTTACCCTTTCAGTCCCACGTGAAATCTGACAAGCGGCTGAAACAAGTATTCTGTTTTTCCGTTCTTAATTTACAAAGAATTTGCTGTAGCTGTGTTTCAGCGATCCTTTTAAAGTCAGCATGTACAATATGCCTTGGCGCACCAACTGTGAAAACAGCCATGTTGTTCATTTGCAGTCCCTTTTTCATCTAAGAAAGTCGAATCATTTCATCTTGACACACTCTTTCACGGGAGAAAGGTTTCGTCACTCATTTAACTGGGGGTCTCAGCTAGCTGGAAACTTCCCCAAGCTTATATTCGATTCAATTTTATTTCTATAGCGCTTTTTTTTTTTTTTTTTTAACGTAGCATCGTCTCAAAGCAGCTTTACAGTAATACAAGATCTTAAAAGGCCAATCCCAAGTTGAGCAAGCCCAGGGCGACAGTGGCCTGTATATACTGCTCACAAAAATTAGGGGACGCTTCAAAATGAAATGAAATGTCCCCTAATTTTTGAGAGCAGTGTACAAGACATTTGCATAACAACCAGCGCTGCATAACAATAGGTCCAGTAATCAGTTTCATTGACCAATTTCCATGGCCAGTAATTACAATGACCACAAGTGCATGTTCACACAGGACTGGGGAATAGCTGCAATCATGGCATTGTAAGTTTCTGAACGGTGTACTCTCTTGGCCTCCTCATCGGTTTAGGGATGGGCGTTCCCTTTTCACATAGATGGCATCTTTGTCTCGCCATTAAATCCGGGATTCTCCATACGGGATGTGCACCTCTTCATCTTCGAGTGAAGTAGCTCTTCAGTGTTGTGCCATCGGTTTCACCAGCGACTGACGCACACTTCCTGGCAATGCTGCTGGCATCCAGCTCATTCTCAATTTCAACATCTCATTTTTAGTCCTTTGTCCTTAATTCTTCATCAATTTCTCTTGTACTATGTACTATTTATTCTCTGTTATTTCTAACTATCCATCGGAACGCTTTTTAGGTTTAAACCTTAACGTGAAATGCAGTTGTTTTGAGCCAGCTGCTGATTTGGTTTAAGAGTAGCTTTCCTAATGAGGTTTAAACGATCCTCTAGTTTAGTTTTCTATGTTTCCACTGGGCCACATGACAGTGATTGCATTCAAATGCCCTTAATAATCCGATCACTGCAGAAAATCAGATTTTGAATAATCTGATTAATGAGTTTACATGCACCTGAGTAATCAGATAATGACAACGCTCTGAGTTTACGGGGCTATTCGAATTTCTACTTTGCAACCAGAACGTAAACTGAAAACTTTGATAATGAATAATACATTTATTTATTTTTACAGGCATATACTGCGTCGGTAGCACAGTGTCTATGCTTTTAATTCCATGGCACATTTAATTCGAAGGTTGCCAGTTCCCAAGAGAAATGTCAATGGAAAAAAAGCCTAAAGAAAAAGTCAAGTCTCTAGAATAAGTGGACCTGGCAACCATGTTGACTGGGCTTGCATGCCTGTGCAAGCTGAGAAAACAGAGTGAAATCGGGGAACTTGTATAAATGCCACGAGAAATCCAATTACTGAAACGATATGTTAATCTGATTTCCAGATTAGAGTATGCTGTATAGATGTCCAACTGAATAATCGGATAACTGCAGAAATCAGGCTACCATTGTACTATTAAGTACAAGTAAACACACTCTGTGGTTCGTTATTCTTTGATCTCTATATTTTGATGTATATATGTTATTCCCCACAGTTCCTTTATCCCTATGGTAATATGTTTTCAGGTCTTGCAGTATGTCTCTTTCTCTAACGATTCTTAAAATAAAATTGATCATAGAATATTTCTGAGCAGACACGTTTAGATCAGTGTGTGCACACATGGCTATATAGAAGGTTCGGCATTGTGCGAACAACGTAAACTGCAGGAGATTTCTCATTAACAACTGGTTTCGGAATCGACATGCTGAGATCAATACGTAAGTGTCAAAGCAGGTGACAAAAGAGTAATAAAACGATCACCACATTGTGACCCCCAGCCTTGGGGAAGAGGCATAAAATCGCCCCCGTGAGGTTCCAACATAAAGAACAAGTTCTCTGAGACTTTCTGCTTGTCTTCAAAGCAGAGCTGAAGGTCAGAATTAAAGAGAAATGTACAGAAATTAAATGTAGTCACTGGATGGCTGACTGAAAGAAGCTTTTATGTAAGATATACAGAACTCTGGCTGGCAAAGAAGTTTGAAAACCTTTTCACCAGTCAAGGTTAGCAAAGAAATGGCTGTAGATCTGCATCAAAGTTTAGACGTCTGCAATACTGAGAATGATTAAGTGCTGCTTTTCATCGGTCCGGCATTCAGGACGTTACAGTGCATAGCTCTGACCTTGTTTTCCAGATACAGATTTTTGCCCGTTCAAAAACATTCTTGTTTGTTTGTATATCATAGGCTTGGCTGCATATCGTATGTCTGTATCTATTTACGAGCACACTACAGAGCGACATCCCCTTTATACCGCAACCATTATCACCAGGTGTATAACATAATGACTACAATGAGACAGAATAGATCTTTATTGTCCAGCCTAAGCAGGACATTTTGCAATTCTCCTGCAATTCCCCTCCTGGGATCAACACAGTGGTTCGGATTGTGATTTCTGATTCTGAAAATCAGTTCAGTTAAGGCGTAAAGGAAGCTCCGATTTTTTCACAAATGTTCTCATTTTGAATCCAGACCAAGCTCATCACAGTCACCGTCATCATTCTTATAAAAAAGGTCAATGAAGGTCGTCTCATCTGCATATTAAAGCCACTAGCAGTAGAATAGAGTTCTCAGTGCAGCTCTGCCTTATGTTTCCACTGTTCCAACATGTGCATCCATCAGGTTTTTGCCTTTCTAGAGCTGCTCAGATCACCAATTTTTAGAAGGTCGCAGTCCCTTGGACAAAGCGTTCAGTACTAAACTCCAGACTGCCTATGGAAGCAACCTTAGCACAATAAAATGTTCCTATAAGAGCACCATAGGCCGGGTTTCTATATCTGAGCATCCTAACTAAACCTCGCTTATGCAATGTGGTGTAAAGCAGATCCTCCCTGGACTCTGGGGCATTAGTGATACTTTATCTGGGATAAACAAGCAAGATTAATTTTCTGGCAGGCAGGCAGATGAATCAGCAAATTCAACCACAAACCATTCAGGAGACGAAAGAATAAATGAAAGACGAAATAATGACAGAAAATGACCAGACGCTTTGGAGGTAAATGCACAGACCCCTCTAAACATGGTCAAGAACAAACCAAACTGAGACCACCGCCCAAGAAGGTCTCAGGATGGTTCATTTTCTAGGCCGCTTAATTTGTGAATTGTGAAAGCAAAATGGCGCCAGTCCACTTTGCCTTTTCTTTGTCGTTTAGGAGCTGAGGTTTGCCTGTTAATGAGCCCTCCAGCTCAAGTTGCTGACGCTGGGTAAGCGAATTTCGGGTAGAATCGTCACTTCTAAAAACTGAAATGAGCTGTAATTCGACGATCACTGATAGTCACGGTTTATCCCACAAGTTCAAGTTCTTTATTTTAAATGGACTTTGGAATATTAACAGCCTCCCCAGTTCTTAGCCTATTTCCTATTATAGCCCCTGTCTGTCATTTCCTATTCTGAAAAAAAACAAAAAAACAAAAAAAAACTCTGCTCTACTCTAATCTGTTCTAGGTTTCTTTACAAAGTGTATTCACAAACTCTTCCTTTTTCACTTCATGTTTTGATATGAAAATTAGGATGATGAATATCATTCTTCCTTCATGCTCGTCTCCTCTTTTTAGTTTTGATTTTATTTTTAGCATTTTTATATTATCCTATATTTTCCTCTATGTCTTTTCGTTTGCATTGGGAGAGCAACACACTACATATAATTTAGTGTTCAGTTGTGGTGTGAACCAAAAGTGATGTGTGATCTCATCAGTCCTAAATTTTCTATTTTGTTTTATAATTTAGTTTATTTTCTATTACTAATTTAAATTTTACTATTAATGTGTTATTTATTTTAACCTAATACTTAATATACTTTTAGTATTTATTTAATTCACATCTAAGCCGCCTATGGACGTCGGGTCCCCTGTTGAGTTTTGGTTCCTCCCAAGGTTTCTTCCATTTTAGGGGGTTTTTCCTTGCCACTGTAGCTCTAGGCTTGCTCAGCTTGGGATTGGCCTTTTAAAATAATGTATTACTGTAAAGCTGCTTTGAGACGATGCTACGTTGTAAAAAGCGCTATAGAAATAAAATCGAATTGAATTCATAAAGAGAACCAGAAAGAGAAGTCGATTATAATGTGAACACAAAAAGCACCATGTTTGGTCCAGCTACAGTTCCCTTTCAGGTTCACTTTAAAAGAACTGAGCGTGGTTTATTTAAAACAAACTTAAAAATACCCTAAAGCAATGTCAGTCGTGAACTGTGAGATGGTTTCATTATTATTAAACTCTTTTATACAAATCCATGTACATGGAGTGAAAGCGCCCTGACATTGTTTATATTTAGCACGACTGTTTTCTTCAGAGCACCTCTGCTATTATTTAGCATGTTTCCTTGTTCAAACCTGGTCAAAAATGCATGGTGACAAATAGGGCTGTACCGATACGATATTCTGTATCGGTATCGGCCCCATATTTGGCAAAATCACTGGATCTGAGATCGGACAGGGGGGAAACCAGTTTAATAAGTATTAACTGCTTTACTACCCCTCTAAACGTCGTCAAAAACAAACCAAACTAAATTTGTGAATTGTGAAAGCAAAATGGTGCCAGTCCACTCGGACCTGTTAACGAGCCCTCCCGGGGGGGGGGGGACCAGTTTAATTAGAACTAGCTTTCCTATCCCGTTTCTGCTTTACTACATTTTGGACCGCGCGCTGTAAACGGAGATGTGCGACGTGAGCAATAGCTGGAGCTCAAGTTAAAACTGTTAGCTAGCAGATGGTCATCATGTCAGCCGTTTGGAGCTATTTTGAGCTCAAGGAAGATCAAAGTAAAACAGCCGAGTGCAACGTATGCAACGCCAGTGTTTCAAGAGGCGGTAGCAGAGTATCGGTCTGATGTCAGTATCGATATCGTTATCGCGCATAAAAAATGGTATCGAGCCAGCCCTAGTGACAAGCATGATGCAAGATGAAAACACTGGCCTTTCATCCTGAATAAAGCATTACCAATAAGATCAAGAACAACCTTATGAACAAAAAATACCTCCAAGAACCTCAACAGTCAAGAACGTCTGTTATATTAATGACTGCTCAAAATGTTCAAAAGCACAGGGTTTGTCCTCTTATTCGGATATCCAGAAAGGCTAAAAAAAATATGCCCGCTAATAAACAATATCCATCAACCGCTGTGGTCAGTGATGGGATCTGACTTACCACTTACCCTCCCTCTGCCCCCTGAGGATCGCAACGCCTTTGTGCAGTCTTTGACCCACTTTGGCTGCAGGTCTTTACTCGTGTGTGTATGTGTATGTCTTCAGGGAAATTGGGGTCAGTCAGGTTTGGCTTCCTTGATGGAGGATCCTGTAGCTATAATTTTACTTACTCTCAAGCCATTAGCCTCTTTTTTTTCCTCTTACAGAGGAGACAAAACGTCTGCCCTCACCCTTTTCACTTCCTCACTGGCATGTGCAGTGATACCACCGCAGCCTGCCAAGGACTGGACTTCAGTAGAAACATTTCAAATGGTTTGGTGTAAATCCCATTACAGCATGGACTACAAACAGGTGTTTGCTTCTGGTTATCTACTTCCACTGATGGTTCTCTAACTGTCAATATAAATCAGGGTATGAACACAGGTGGATAGAGTATTTCAAAGTTTACTAGGTCTCTAGGTGTAGCATATTGACAAAAGTTTGTGGACACCCCTTATAAATATCGAGCACAACCAATTCTACAACATTCATACTATAAAACGTATCTGCATTTCTGCTTTCTACAGGGACAAACGGTGCCAGTAGAATAAGTTTTATTGATATTTGATTTTATATTTTGCCTCCAACAAGTCGGTTCACTTTCTGACATCCTTAAATCCATCTTAGTCTTTAGAATGTTTAGGAAAGGGGTTTGAGGTCAGGTTGCCTTTAAAATTGTACCCTTTGTCCTGCCTGGGCCCTTTTAATAAATAAAGTGAACGCTGTGACATGTAATTGGTCAATAGCTGATGCATATCGAGACTTGGGTTTCTTCCCCATTAGTGTTTGTTCTGTGTTAAGTTGCAGTTTGGGGTGAGGTATTTATTAGATTGAATCAGTTAGAGGGGATTTGCTTTGCTTTTTTATTTTATATTTTTTAAGCTTTTACATTCATTTCTTTTAGCAGACGCCCTTATCCAGAGCAACTTACAATGAATACAGTCTTACACTCCAAGCCGTTGTGGCTTAAGGGCCTTGCTCAGGGACCCAACTATGGCAGAGGTGGGATTTAAAACCTGGACCTTCTGGTCCAAAGGGCCTTGCTAGTCCAGTACCTTAACCACTAGACTCTTTAGTTGAGTGGCGGGTCGATACCTTATCTCTGTAGGTGGTTCTGTTTCGTTATCATCTAGATTCTAGCATTGGGGAAAAATCATAAAGAATTTCTACATATTTGCATGATGTTACTGTAGCTAATTTTAAAGAAGAAAATGATTTTGTCTGTGTGGTATTTTAGTCTGATGGCCTATAATATCAATAAACCTGTTATTAAATCTCAGAAGCATCAGAATGTTCTGTGTGCCTTATTTAGGTAAAAGCTTGTGATTATTACTATTAGTTATTGATTACAGTAAACATTTGATTAAATCCATTAGACTCTTTAAAAATGCACTGAAATGGTAAAAGTGGGCCAGGGCTTATTGTCTAACATCAGAAGCCAACCGCACAGTCATGTGACCACAAAGATACCATGTTTTCTCATGGTACATACAGATGTATGCTTAATTTCATTTTTTTCCATGCAAATAACCAGTTTCAGACTGTCCTTCGAATTTATGAAACCATTTATTCCATTCACAGCAGTAGGTCTTTAGTACTTGAGCAACGGATGAGCAGTGCGCAATAAAGAAAGAAAGAAAAAGCAAAAATGTCTTTTCTCACCCGAGACCAAGGCAGACTCTCGAAAGACTAAAGACAGAGAAGATGGGTCAGAGTGCACATACTAACAAGCCCAAAACTGAACTACATCCAAGCTAACGCTTATGGACTGACGTTAAAAATGAGTGAACAAACTGCGCCAGGATACAAATTACAGACATCAAGAGCCCCACGGTGAACATCGTTAGACTTCTGTGCTAGATGGAAATCACCGGTTGTCATTAAAGAGAGTTCGACAGGTAACCTGTTTCACCATCTGAGCAGAATATGAGCATTATGACGAACTTCAGGAGTCAGTTGTCCACAAAACCCGTCAAGGTACCAGCACAAAAACACTCTCAGAAAGCCTTAGCAGTATCATGCTGCGAAAAATAAAGTGCCTTATGAAAAGCAACAGATGCCCATTTCAGGTAGCTGAGAAAGATGAGCTTAAACAATATGATAGACAAAAAAATACATTGCCAATACAAGTATCATCTAATTATCCTTATTGATAAAAAAAACAAACAAATGATATCATTTTCAGTCGATATGGGCACAAGCCCAACTATAAACACTTTGACTTCAGCTACTTTATTTTGCATTTTTAACAACAGACACAGTTTCAATGCTAAGTCTAAAACCCAAATAAGCAACCAGATGCAACAGTGGCAAGGACGAACACCATGAGATGCATAAGGAAGAAATCTTGCGACCAGAACGGCAGAGCTGTGAATCACCATCGCTACCTGCTGCCCTCCTGTGCTGCCCACCCAGACATGAAACACTAAAATAGTGAAGCCATAAGTGAACATAAATTGGCTCGGAGCACGGAGGGTTAATGTAAAAGGTTTTTGATGGTTGGGTGATGATTATGCGGAGCTTCTGCCAAGTAATTCTTTAATGTGGTATAATGGGAAGCTGAGGTTAAGAATCTCAGATAGTTTGCCCATGACCTCGTCTTATAACGTTATGGAGTCATTAGTGTAGTTTCCAAGTAGCGAGAAGTAGCTACTGCACTTAATGGATAAAAATATATACTTTATTGTCTAAAGCTCAGTGATTTACCTGGGGTCTCTCCGGTACACAGTCTATAAAATACTTTCACTAATTACAAGCTATTTGATTTACACAAGTGGCATGGCCGCATAAATATTCAGGCCATAGTACACCGACGAGCAAAACGATGTTTAGCTAGGTGAGTAAGGTTCGTACTGATGTCACCTGGAGCATGGGATTCCCATAAAAACGTTGCCTCCTAACCTGCTTCACATTCCCTCCATTGGCACCTTCTTCTACATTAATAGAAGAAAAAAAAAAACATTTGAAAAAAACATTTTTATGCACAAGCGTCATGCTTAATGCCAATTTAATATGAAAAATAATAATAAATAAGTTAATCGCTTCGTTACTTGCGTTTAAGTGTCTTGTTAGCACCTCACGGTCAATGACATTTATGGGGAAGAAATAGGGGGGCGGGGCAAATTGATAAGGTGAGTTGACTGGGTTGGGACATCTCTAAAATGTTAAGTCTTGAGATTTTAGAGATGTCCCAAACCAGTCGCCTGGACTTATCAATTTGTCCCTTCTTAAAGTCGCTCAGGTCTACATGCCCCCATATTTCTCCCCCATACATGTCATTGACCATGAGGGCCAACCGGTTTCTGAGATAATCAGTTATTCTGTAACTAGCCATAATGTTTTGCCTCATCAGTGTATCCTGTGTCATCTGTCTGGGTCAAAGTCCAGCAAATTAATGTCAGACCTAATGTAAAGTCCTGGGTTATACTTTTGACTGAGGGTTTCATTTTGGTCAACTGTTCAAACAGTTTGTGTTTTGTGATGACTGATATTAGATGATATTAGATGACGCCCACACACACCAACACTCTCCAGCATGTCCGTAATCTTCTCAAATCAATAAAACTACATGACAGAGCAAGACTGGACCAGTTTTGGTTAGCCTCGACTCTATTGGACGTTTACTAACGCTTTTAGAGCATATTAAAAGCTTTTTTGCTAGTCACACTCCATCGAGTTTGGAGCCAATGACTGTAAACAAAGACGTCGCATGAGAACAAGTTTGCAGCAGACCTTCCGTGCTCTTATTGCTGGCATTAATTGTGTCCCTGTTTTTAACTCAGCAGCCTTTGTTGGAGAGGCCCATTAACCTCGTATTTGAAATATCAGGCAAATTAGCATCGGTTCAGGACAAAGGAAGGCACGTCTAGCCTCTGTGCCACACTGCTTTTCCTTATCATTAGCCTTTAGCATAAAAAAAGGCAATTACTCGACATCGCTGGGCCGCAAAGCCATTCCTCCCAACAACCTCATTTCAGGCTCTTCTTTTAAAATATAATTTAAAAATGAATTACGGATTTGCAACCTTTCATGGTGTGACTTAAAGGCAACGCGATTTTTTTGGCTCGCTTAAAACAAAAGACTGAACGCACTTTAATTTCTGTTGTGTTTACAGGGAGCTTGGAACAATGAAGAAATTAACAAAAATGCTGAGCTGAAGAATCATCACAAGATCTGATATTTAAATGATCTACAATAAGACTGGAAGGGCTGCATGTGACCGTTATATCAGGTTATATACACAAAAAACAAAACAAAAAAAAACCGAGGGGCTTTTTAATTATTGTCCATTTTGTTTTAAAATACCCCCTATTTTTGCGAATAGTATATAATTATCATATGCAGTACTATGCTAAGCTGGGACGTTGGGTAAAACAAAGAAAAACAGGATACGATGATTTGCAAATCCATTTCAATCCATATTCGATTGAACACGCTCCAAAGACAAGATATTTAATGTTCAAACGGATAAACTTCATCGTAAACAATGGTCATTAAATGCTGTTTACCTGTACGTCATTCTCAGTCGTTGTGTTAGAACCTTGTTACTGTTGTGTTTTGTTATTTTGTAATACTTTGGTTCTGTTCATTCCTGAAGCTCAATAAAGCCTCGTAATCCCGCTTCCTCTCAAACGATTTGACATTTAGACGATCAGTAGAAAATGTGACTTGAGACGGAATTAAAGTGTAACTACTTGGTTCAATTCTTCAACCATCAAACATGTCTGATCCGTTGCATGCATGGTGAGGAGAACGTCTGGGAGCATTTAATGCCATGTTTTAATAACATGGGAAAATCTATGCCAACTGCTGATGTGCAGAACTCTGTCACGACTCGGTGATCTAGCGCTGTGCTGTCACTTCAAAGGCTGCCAGTGTGTGCGTTTTAATATCCGACTCATAAACCGACATCGTGTGTGGGCATGTTAGCATTATTAGCATCAAAGCTAAGGGTCTGCAGTCCGTGCCCCTCTCTGCTGCACATCCATCGATCCAGTTCACATATGAATATGCATGTGTGTGTAGGATGAGATGCGAACGAGTGTACAGAGTAAGATAAATGTTGTTTTCCTAAAATTGTCATTACCCTATCGGATCTGCAGTCGCCCGAAAACCTTTATTGATCATTCTGTTCCGTTTCAGCCCTGCCCCTGTCTATTGTTCGGGCTCTTGAATGTGTAGTGGATATTTCTAGAATCATCAAACAGGCCAGTGGTGAAGATTTAGGGAGTGAAAAATAGACTTTTAAAAATCACGCTTTCCTCAGGGCAGGTCCGCAGGGTTCTGATGCCGTCATGTGAAACCGGTAGAGCACAGGGTGGATTTTGCGGCTGCACCACCAGGGGATGATCCCCACACTGGTCACCTCCATCACACAGACCGTGCGGGCAGGACCGGATGCAAGGTGGGAACCACTCTGGTCAGTGTGGAAGTCCTGAGAATTTTAGAGACAAGAACTGATCTAAGGCCTGTCTTTGGAATGGGGATGGAACCGGCTTACCTGGAGGAAACGCACACAGACATGGGGAGAACATGCTTAAACACTGAAAGTCAAGCCGGGAGGACCAAGCTCCAACCTGGCGCTAACCCCTGAGGCAGGAGGAATAGCTAGGAAAGCTGGTTTTCTATTGGAAAGGGCTCTAACTGTCTATATTTATCATATTAATATCCATAAGATTTCTTCATTGGCCCAATAAGGCTTAACAGGCTTTTGGTCAGGTGACCATGGAGAAAAATCCATGTTGGTCTGCATTCTTTGGCCTTCATTGTTCTTTTAGTAGCTTTGAGGTGTTTTCGGGTCATTATTCTCCTGCAGTATGGCTCTTTCTCCAGACATATCCAGACGATCATCTACTCAGACTTTTGCCCCCCCCACTGTACGTGACTACGAATGTGTGATCACGAATCCAATTCAACTGCAAATATTAAAACTGAATCAAACTCAAAGGCATCAGAAACTTTTCACAGCCATTATGAAGAAACAAGAATGCGTTCCATTTTGCGACACTGAACATTGTGGGAAGTCGACAATAAGAGAGTAAACATTTTTCCATTTCAGTAATACGATGCCATATTCCAGAAGCAATCGCTTGCTATTCCATTTCATTTTCCATTAAAAGTGACATTTCATCTAGACGACAGCCTCCAGGGAAAATGCTACACACAACTAATGTGTATGTGTATGTCAGAGCGTGTGAATGTGAGTGTGTGTGTGTGTGTGTGTGTGCCTCCCTGCTGACTTTGATCAAACGAAATGCCGTTATTTGCCGCCATCAGAGAGAACCGAGTGTAATTACGTTCCGTATCCTCGATTGCTATTCATGTAATGCATAATTGGTAAAGTCATGTAATATTTTGAAATGTTCTGCCTTGGAGCAAAGGATTTAACATTTTTACACTCCGCTTAGCTTTACACTAGCAGGAATTGATTTATTGCATTACTTATCTAAAACAAAAGAGGTTACTTTTCAGATATGGTTATGCTAAAAGTCTATTCATCCTATCTAATCAGCCAACCCATGAATGATGACCTCATAACTAATATACAAGCTAAAAAAGGAACAATACAGTTCTGGTTTTTTTGTTTGTTTTACCATTGGTGGCCTAAGTATGCTGGACAAGCTGAAACACAAAACTCAAGCAGATGGTCTGGTCCCAGTCACACAGCTATTAGAGACTTATTAAAGCCAGTGCCCCTCTGGGTGCCTATGGCACAAGCATAAATCAGTTTGGTCTACTGGTTGAGGTGCAGGACTATGGACCAGAAGGTCCAGGTCCAGGGTCCAGGGTCCAAATCCCACCTCGAGTACAGTTGGGTCCCTAAGCAAGGTCCTTAACCCACAATTGCTTGGATTGCAGGGCTGTATTAATTGCAATTATCTCTGGATAAGGGCGTCTGCTAAATGAAATAAATGTGTTATACCAGCTGCCAGTGCATAACCCCGATCAGAAGAAAATAAATGAGTACTATTGTTGTTATTATTAATTCATTTATATAGTATTAAATAATAGAAAGTAAAAAATAATACTTTTCTGTCAAGTTCGAGAACGAAAAAAAAAGTTAAGACGTTTAAGAAGTAAGTAGGTAAGTAAACACTTTTTTATTACTTAAGATGAGGCAGAAGAGGTGGATGGGTCTTGTTTGTAGCAGGTAACAAATATCCTATGGTGTTGAGGTTTGGTCGAAAGTGATGGTGTGTGTGTGTGTGTGTGTGTGTGTGTGTGTGTGTGTGTGGGTGAGTGGCTGAATAAAGGAACCTAAAGGGTCAGAGACAGATATTTAAAGCTAGATTTCCAGTTGTGAGTAGACGGTGAGAGAAGGCAGCAGTGGTGGCATAAATAAATAGAGTTTGTTTGCACACAGAACACAGAACTAAATCCAGCACTGAGCTTCATACAATCCACACAACAAACACCAGGAGGAGGTGAAAAGGATGCTTGAAGATCTGTGTGTGTGTGTCCTCGTGTGTGGGCAAAGCCTACATTCAGCTGTGTCAATCACAGCTGGCCTACATCATGCACGGGTCCAAATTAGTACAGCTATCACAGAAGGGAATATTTTGGGAGCAGCACAAACTCCCTGGGAAAAATGAGAACTGGTTTTAGAAAATAAAGTTTAAATGGTAAAAGTTACTAACCAGCATTCTCCAAACAACACAAAGCTTCACTCACCATTATCATCAACATCCTCAGCAATCTGCACCTAGTCTCTCCAATAAATACCAACAATTGAAACTGATTTTAGCAAACACCAACATCGATCAGCAAAAGTCTTTACCAGTTACAAACAGCTTCCATTAAACAGAACAGTCTTTACCAGTTACAAACAGCCTCCATTAAACAGAA
>JAUZST010010618.1:0-12327 GCA_034779995.1 Parotocinclus haroldoi | reverse complement strand
ACGAACGATGAATGTTTAGAGAGTGTATATTTATGACAGTTGGTGTTTAAAAGCGCAGGATGGAGGAGATTTGGAGCGGATTGTTGGAGGATGGTTGGGTTTCTGTAGCGCTGCTGCTCTAGCGCAGTTTCGTGTTAAAGCGATTCTAAATAAAAAGTCTGAATTCTGTTAGTCATTTTATTAAATATAACTGTATTAAATATAACATATGGAGTGTCAGTAGCTGCAGAGTGTTTGTAGTAGTGGTAGATCAACGTTAGGATGTTGTATATCTGTTAAAGGTAGTATAGGAGTGTATAAAGGGATAACTGCTTTCTTTACATGCTCCCGTTTTGTCTAAAGCTGTTATTTGTTGCGTTATTTTGTGTGTTTTAGGTTTTTCGGACCTGTACCAACTCAACTCAACATGCCTGGAAGGTTAGATACTTTCTACATTGTATATGCACTCAGCGATCACTTTATTAACCCGATCCACCTTGTTTCTACAATCATTTAATTCTAGTTCCTGTACATAAACACTTTATAGTTCTACAGTTAATTATCATGCTCTGGTTTCTCTACGTGCTTTTTACTCTCACAGTCAGGACCAGTACAGATGAGGATGTTTGATCATTCTCAGCACTGCACAGACACTCCTGTGGTTCTGGTGTGTTTTGTGCTGGTATAAGAGATACAGCAGCGCTGCTGGAGCTATTAAGCACTTTGTTGCTCTTCGGTTTCGGTGTAAAGCCAGGCAGCAGCTTAAGTGATGTACAGTTTGGGTTAGTCATCATCATCCTCCTCCATCAGTGCTCACAGGGTGCTAATGGCTGGATATTTTTTGATTGATGTGCCATCTTTACCCCAGCAGTGACACTTTTTTAAGCATTTAAGACCCTCCAGCAACACTGCTGTCTGATTCACACTTTCCAGAACAACGCCCACTAACGTACCAGTAATGTACAAATAGTACCTGATCGTTAGAGACCAGAGTAACGAATATAAACAAAGTGTGCAGAGAAACATAAGGATTACAGGATGAGGGTAAGTAGAATTGATGATATGGAGTGTAACTAATATTTATTGATGAGTGTATATTAGTGGACACTGTACTTATGCAAATATTACATCCTAAAACATGGGTCTGGGGCTGTAAGGTGTCACCTCAGTGAGAGAGCTTTAGAGACACGAGTTCTACCCATAGTGCCGGTCCTGCTACCTGTAACTTTTATTTTTGTTTGTTTTTTAAAACCTGTATCTAGATTGTGGAAAAGAACTAATGCCGATGGTTGGCTCTGTAGAATGTTTTTTTTTTTTTTTTTAATTATTATTAATTGCTGAGGCGTGTTCTTTCTGGCTGTAGGTTGTGGTGCAAGGCAATCTTTGCCGGATACAAGCGTGGTCTGAGGAACCAGCGTGAGCACACGGCGCTGTTAAAGGTGGAGGGAGTTTACAGCCGCAACGAGGTCGACTTTTACCTGGGCAAGCGCTGTGCCTACGTCTACAAGGCAAAGAAGTAAGAACGCCTGATCAGACGATTTCACTTACACCGCCTTTAAAAGTTCCATCCAGAGCATCTGTACTGATCCTGATCAAATAAGTTGCCGTTAGGTGTGGAAATGTGAAGTACTGTGCAAAAGTATTAGGCCACCCTTAGATTTGTTGTTTAATAATTAATAAACATCCATAAAAGAAATCCTCGCCCAAAATAACACAGGGACAGTACTAACCTACCTTGCAGCCATAAAAATGAAAATATCAAATGGACTGAAATGACAGGACAAGAGAAAATGGACAGTAATTCAATAACATTTCTTGCAATTCAATAAAATGTTAAGGATGGCGTTAAAACCCAAATTAACAAAATATTAAACATCTGTTAGCTGAATGCACTAAATACCTAAAGGGTCACACGTCAAATACATAAACTGACATTTTCAACAAAGATGAAGCACAATTTCTTGACCATCACCAAACTAAGATGCCACATTTAAGGGTAAGATAACGGACTACTCCATATAAAACAGTAGCTTTCCTGCCACAAAATAGCTGTAGAACTGAAGTGGTTACACACACATCCCCACCCTTTCAACCCACCCATCCAGAAAGACCATTCCTGATCAAGTTGTCCACTTAGCATCCCAGTGAAGCTCCAAGATACTGCTATTAGATGTAAGGGGAGGTCTCACTACTCACTGTAGCCTATAGAAACTACTTTGACCTGAGGGTGTGCTGCTCTTTTTTTAATCTATTTTTAAAGATAAATTCTGCGTACAATTTTCCTTACTATTTTCTTGCTGAATTACAATAATGTGACTTGTAATTAATTATATATGTTCATTATAACATTGCTAAATATGGAATATCTAATATAATGACCAAAGACTTTAGCACAGTAGCTTTCATACAGGTACAGTCTCTGCTTTTGTACATCCTTTTAAATCATGATATAACTTAACCTATCCATGGTCTTTTTTTTGTTTATATAAATAAAGTTAAAGTTGTAATGATTACAATAGGACAGGAACCTGTACATTTACAGAGATATTTAAAAAAAAATAATAATTTCAACTGTCTGCAGCTCAGCACCAGCCCTAGGCAGGAAGCTCCTGCATCTGTTACATTGAAGTGAAAGTGTATTTAAAAAAAAAATACACTTAGATTGATATTCTGACTAAAAGGTTGTGCTTTTATACCATGTCTTTGAGAATGATCCACTCAGAAATATAGCCCAAGAATGATGAATAGTCAGGAAAATTTACCCAGTTTACCATTTGTTTAAAAAAACCAAAAACTTTCCATTAGAGAGTGTTAAAAGGTTACCCCTCAATATTCACCTTTTGAGGTGATCTATCTAAATGTGTAAAATTGTGCACGTTGAATTAATCAGCTTTGTCCATTTTTATCCAATTTGGAAAAGCTCTTGGTATTTAGTGGTTTTTTTGCTGCTAGCGGAACCTTTATTTGCCAGTCATTGTTTACATTAATAAACAATATTAATTGTTTTGCCATTGCTGAAGCATTTCTGTGACTTGATTTCTTTCCCAATACTTCAATGTTCAAAGACTACATCACTTTTATTTTGTATAAAGTGTGCTTGTTAAAACGTTTGGTTTGAGTGCATGCCCCAAACCTCCCAAAACCCAACTTCTTGACCTTGGGAAGAAGCTGTGCTAGCCTAAACACACGCCTGCGTTTTTTAATAATGTCCTGCTGTTTTTACCGATTGCTACCTCGTGACTCTTTTTGATACCACAGATCTTTATTTTAATTCCTCTATTTGTACACGAGGCATTCTGCAAGGAGACAACGCACTAATGAAGCAATTGCTCTAGGATTCATTTTAATCGAACCAAAATGGCCAAGTGTGAGAGCACTGGTGTCTAAAATATGATAAAGCTCAAGTGGTGTTAAAATTCTTTGTGAATTTATCAGTATTTGTGGACTCAAAACGTTTGTGTTCGTTGTGTTCTGCTCAGTCATGTAATCACTGCACTTCCCTTCTTCTGCAGGACCACAGTGACTCCGGGTGGGAAGCCCAACAAGACCCGCGTCATCTGGGGCAAAGTTACGCGTGCTCACGGTAACAGTGGCATGGTGCGTGCCAAATTCAGCAGCAACCTGCCCTCCAAAGCCATCGGGCACAGGATACGCGTGGTAAGTCCCTCATCCAGACATGCTGATCACACAAGACAAAAAGGGTCTTGGTTTTCCCATGTAAATAATGCCTTGCGTCACTGGGTGGCGTAGTAGACCAACATTGGATGAACTGAGCCTGTCATCATCTTTGGGTGGGGCGATGTTTAACTCCCTGTTCTATAACAGGAGGTGACAAATCAATAAAATGAGCAGTTTGTATAGTTCCTGCTTCATGCTATAATTAAATACTATAGTTCCAGCCTGATTTAAAAGCAAGGCGAAACTAATCTTAACTTAATTTAACCAGTAACCTGTTGGGGAGGTTTACTTCATTACCATAGTGGAGAAGAAAATCCAGAAAGATGGCAAGGAATTAAAAAATGCTTCACCGTACAAGTAAATGAACCATATATTTATTTTCTGCATTATTCATCTCACTGTATGGTTAATTTACTTAATTTGTTCATGGTTTTATTTATTTATTTATTTGTCACGTTTCATCCTTTGTAGTTTTACTCTGTACTCATTTTTTTAATTTGTAGTGGAAAAATCTGCAAAGTGTTGAACACCTGATCTGCGTGCTTTGCACGGATGTTTTAAGTTGTTGTAGAACAGTGCTTTGGTGTGAAATTTCCTGGCTAGTAAATATTCCACTTTTAGTTATCAGTGCTATTATAAACAAAGGTGGAAGCGTTTGGGATCGACAGCAACTTTCAGCAGAGCAAATCACTACAGATCTTGAACATTTCATGTGCCTTTCCTGCTCCAGCATGACTGCATAGCAGTACAAAAAGCAAGGTCTTTAAAGACATAGATAAGCAATAATTTTATAATATAATAACTTTATTACATAATAATAACTTTATAATATGGTGTGGCTTATGTATGGGTTAAATACGGAAACAGACCCTGTAATTGAGATACTGCCTTATAATATGGTGCGGAAAATACGATAAAACAAATTGCGTGAATGTCTTTTGTTCATCTTTACGTTACAGAACTGGTTGTCGTTTCATAAGTTAACCACACTTGGGTAATTTAACTGGAACTTTGATAACTGGGACATGAAATTATGTGAAAACAAACGTACCCGGTGTAGAGTAAAATGGATGTGGTAGATTTATCACTTTCAAACTTCATTTCCTTTAAGGAAGAACGTTGCTTGTGAGATCATTTGTGAAATGCTCTTACATCTGTGAGCATTCAGCTCTGGGAATTAACAGCAAATATTTTTAAGCTTTTTTCATGTTTTGCATTTGCTTTTAGCAGACGCTCTTATCCAGAGCAATTTACAATTCATACAGTATTACAATTCAAGCATTGGTGGGTTAAGGGCCTTGCTTAGGGACTCAGTTTTGGCAGCTTGTTAGAAGTGGGATTTGAACCCTGGACCATCAGGTCCACAGTCCAGTACCTTAACCACTAGGCTACTACAGTACCTGCATTAAGTGTTCAGTGCTTGAAAATGCCTCTGTGCTCACACTCTGGTGGTCATCTGGCTCCATGTGTGGTTTTTAGCTGTGATTGTACTCACCAGTATGGCAGAGAAGATTGGGTGGGTGGTTAAAGCCACTGACGGGTAAAGTGGGTCACACTACTTGTAATTCTCTGGGCATTATCCTGCTGATGAAACCTTGGGGTTCTGGCATTCATGTGGATGTTACATTGACACGCATCACTTACCTGAACCCTGTCGAGACTAAGCGAACTCCTTCATAACTGTGGTCTTCCCAACTGGCCTTTTTCTGCCCGATTATGCTTCTTACCACACTTTAAAAAAAAATAAGTCCCTCAGATCGCACTAGTTGCACATCAGTGGGATGTGCTGGATAAACAAGTCCAATATGTGATGGCTCCATCTTGCTACTTGACTTTTTGAGGGCCAAGGAATAAACAAACAAAAAAGGTCCCATACTTTTAAACGGATGCCAGATGCAATTGAAACAACCTACGGTCCTGAAAGGGTTAAACAAAAAGAGAGAAACAGGGTTTTTTTTTTTCCTGCAACTCTTTTGGGACCGTATGTTGTTTGAATTGCATTTGGCGTCCGTTTAAAAGTAAGGAACATGTCCAAAGGGTTAAAGGATCTGCTGACAACGTCTTGGTTTGTGGTTTTAATGTCACTGATCGGTGCATGTGCCTTAAAATGTAGAATGCTGAGCAAATTCCTTCTTTGTTTCTCAGCCTAGACCAAAGCAGTTTGACAAGTTGCTGATTGTTAGTAATTATGAGGAGCTGTTTCTGTGCCATTGAGTCATTTCCTTGATCGTGGACATCTTGCTGAACTTGCTTGGGAATTTCCTGTTATTAGCAAAACTGCAGAATCCAGATTTCAGTTGTTAAATGCCAAAGATGATCCTTACTCCTAGTTTGTAACATTTTTGCTAGAGGTTTGGTCTAACTTGGGTTCAATTGGCTCTTGGTAGACACATTTTAATCCCAATCCCCGAATACCCAATTCATGTACAAAACATGGTGCTCGTTTTGCAATGCAGTGACAGTTCGATTTAAGACTAACATGTTTTTTGTTTTTTGTTTTCAGATGCTGTACCCATCCCGTGTCTAATGGGCGTTTGTATGTACATACAATAAAAAATATCGGCCACAATCTTGTCTTTGTTATTTAGATAATTTGACAGAAGCCTGATCCCCCGTGTGTACATGTGCATGAATTGATGTTATTGTAGCCTTAAAGTAGTCTTTTACAATATTGTGGCATGTGCTTAGTTACTCATGCTTATGGAAGGTTCCACATTGACAGCTTTCTGGTGGAAGAATGAATTAATATTTAAAATAATGTTTGTAAATGTTGACTTGTGACGTGGAGTCACGTGATGGTCATGGTCACACCATCGGTTTAGTTTTTTTTACTTTTAATACTAAGCAGCAGTCGTACTTGGTGGGTAGTACTGCCTTCTTACAGCAAGAAGGTCCTGGGTACAAACCCAGATGGGAATGGCCTGTGTGGAGTGTGCATGTCTTCCCTGTCTGCTTGGGTTTACTCTGGGTTTTCTCCTACAGTCCAAAAACATGCATTAGGTTAATTTATTACACTAAATTGGCATTGACTTAAGCCTATGTAAGATAACCTTATAAATGTAACCTTGCACATGTTGCTGAAATGGTCACTGATGCCAATAGCAATGTAAAATAAATAAACTTTCAATACGTTATTTAATGGAGATGCTGAAAGCTCAATCAGACACTACATTTTGTTAGTGATTTTGACCAGTTGTACACGGAGGTGTATGGAGTTGCATAGTGGGAGTGATGAGCACTGGGAAAGCTGTTTTTGTGCTCTATGCAGTGGTGGAAGAAGTACACAATCTACTGGTTTGATCCCCAAGCTAAAATATGCAAGTATAAAAAGTCTTCATGGCTCAAAGTACAAAAAATGTGCCTTCAAATATACTCGAGTATTGAAAGTAGGAGTACCAGTATGTATTCTGACTTGAATGTCCTGTTGTCCTTTTTTCATAACGAGATTTTATAGAATGTAGGGAGGAAAAAGATATTTGAGATGTACTGGAGTTAAAGTAAAAAGTAACTTGAAATGGAAATACACAAACTACACTGGATAAAATGTAGAGGATATTTCATTTTAAAGTATCCCCTAATTTTTGTCAACCGTATACTTCAGTATAGTCATGAATTACATTTTCTTTCTGCCCACCACTGGTGCTATACTGGTGCCAGTATGTATTCAACTCCTTGATTTATGATGGATTTGTCAGAATCTGTCCCCACCATCGGGGACTACCTGTAGCACTCTCCTAGCATATAGGGAACACATACTGCTCACAAGAATTAGGAGATATTTCCGATTGAAATATTGTTGGATTTGATTTGGGCCACTCCCCTCTTTTACTTTACTCATTTCTATGTGACAGATTGACATAAACGCATGCAGTGTGACCCCACAGGTTAACAACACAAAAATAAACAGACTGATCATATTGTTTTAATCAGTGAACCATTAAAAATTATATTAAGCTATATATTTTCCTTCGCATGCTCATTCGTTGGCCTCCTACAAACCCTAGTCTCACGTCAAACAATTTTAGTAGCTGAAAATTCCGAAGCTCATTACGAATTATGAAATTACATGGTGGCATGTCTTAAATGTCTTAAAATGTATTTTAAAAAGCAGTTTAGTCAACTGTTAGAAGTGTACAGTCCTGAAGCTGTTGTTCTTGGCTAAATGGAAGGAAAGTGGCAAGGATCATAAAAGTCTTTCAAGCATGGTACTGCTCTTAAAAATGTAATATAAATGAAATTTTTTGAGCAGTGTAAATCCCAACACTGAGGATGGCAAAAGAAAGTCATATCTAAAATCTGGTACAAGTATTAATAAAATGTGAGGGTTATAGACAAAAACAATTTAGAAGTCAAAGCAGTACAACTTGGAGGCGGGGGGGGGGGGCGAAAGATGGTGAAATTTTTGAACTAAACGTAGGATATCGGCTAAATGAAATACATTTTTATAGAAAAGCCAAACTAAAACCAGCACGCACACCTGGATGTGTATGACACCACGGTTACAGTGAGCTAAAAAGAAGCAATAATGGAATGTAGATGACTGGATAGAAATGGTATTTATGAATCTGACTTTAGAAGGAGTGACTCTACTTGAGAAAAATGTCATAAATGCAAATATTTGAATTCATTTGTTTCTTTTTTGGAGTATACATTGCGAAGGCAGTTTGGATATTAAACATGAATGATTATATATTTATTGGTAAGAGAGATGGGTAAATATCCTAAAAGTATGGTGATTCCATAATCTTTGCCAGGCCTCAGCATGTAGTCGTGGTCAAAAGTTTTTTTGGCAAACTTTGCTGCCTCAGTATTTAAAACCTTGAATCATATATATGATATAATGAAGACCAATTATAACCATTCCATATGATCATAAACGTTTCATAGATAAAACATCCAGATTAAGCAAAAACTCAATATTTGCAGTGTTGACCCTTCTTCTGTAAGACGTTCTGCAATCCGATCCGATCTCATAGCTGCGTCCTCTTTAGGAAATGGTCTTGAAGCTTGCTTGACTTTCTTGGGTGCCCTGAAGCCTTCTTCACTGCAATTGAACCACTCTTAGAAGGCTCTCCTATAAGCAGCCATGTGAAACCCTTTTGATGTAATGCAATGATGACCTCCACGTTTCCACGAGGGTAAGCATGGTTAATACAAGACAATTTAATAGCACCCTTTAGAAGCAGCCAGTCTGCTCTTCTAATAAGCATGACAAAGTGAGATCAGCACCTGCATCTGGGATAGCTTGTTGCTCCACAGCAAAGGCAGGATTGAAGAGCCTCAATGCCTGTCTGATTATTTTCTTACTCCAAACAGAACCTGAATTCATCACTAAGGCCAATACAGTTCCAGTCCATAGGAGTGAAGATTTCTTAATTACAACACAACAGCAAACGAATGCAACAATGGCTGGTTGTCAATGGCAGGACACGTAACAAGTGCTTCCTTGAGAGACAGGGTTATGTAGTGCCACCTGTGTCTGGATGGTGGAAAATGAAACTTTGAGAGCTGCTAGTGCTTGTGAGTTGATCACACTGTCCTGTTTTCTGGTGGAACAACAGCTAGGTTGGATGGACTGGATGGAGAGCAATTTGTTGAAAAATCCATTCTGCTCTTGTACCCCTCTCATTTTTTATCAACTGGGCAAAATGTGTTTGAGTAAGTCTTAAAGGCATATCTAGCAGTCAAAGATCTCAAACCAATATTTACACTACCCAGAAGTAGACGCTGAGAGCCTTTTTATAGACAATGGGGAAATACTTATATGTTCTCTTTTAGCAAGACCCATTGTCTGATCATATCACCCCATGAACATATCTGCCTGTAACAAAGCTGAATGCCGAGTTTGGCAGCAATCTGACATTTCGAACTGGGTGTTTTATGTCAATTAGTTTATTCTACTAGCATGCATGCCAGTTGCAATTCATATAACTATAACCTTTTCATTTCATTTGAATGCAAGTAGAATTTCTATTTTATCCAAGGTTTATTGATATCACATTTGGTAGTGCTCAAAGAGTTTAATCTAATCGAATTCTACAGGTTTAGCAAACATTTTACAACGTGAAAGTATAATAGGGACACTCAGCTGACCCAGTGATCTACTACACTAGCCCAGGATTGCAGAGATGTTTATTGAGTCACTGCAGTGTCTTATAGCTTGACTAGGTGCCACATACGTACACAGATGGCTGTGTCAGAAGTTGGGGAGTCCGAGTAGTGGATCATTTATTCCTGGTACTGTAAGAGCGATCCAAACTTTGCCTAGTAATGGACTTGCGTCATGTCCATGGCCTACACCTGCGCCATGTGTCCCCTGGGGATATTCATCAGAGCCTGAGTTACACTGTCATGGAGAACAGAACGATAAAAACCTGTACAAAAAAATAAAAAGGAAAGCTTCGCATGCTTCTCCTTTTGTTTGGCTGGAGAGGACATGTCGTATTGCATAAACAAAAACTACGTTACCCGTCATGCTTTGCGTAGTATATAAGCGAGTTGTTTTGCTGAAACGACCGCTGTTCGAATCTACGGCTCGCGGAGAGGAAGCTTTCAGGTAAACTGACACCAAATGTTTTATTTTTATTTTTAAAAATGGACTTATGGTGCTGTTTCATGGGTGATATTGATATCGCGGACAATTTTTTGGGTTGTGTTGGGGAGTGTTTATTGAAATGGGAACATTTTAGGTTTAAACGTTTCAAGGATGAGCCATTACAGCTCGAGCTATGCTGAATTCAAACGTAAACATGATTAACCTTATATGGCTAAAATTCACATATTGTATTATGTACGATAAGTCTAGCTTTATTTTGGTAGACTTTTATATATCGAAATCAATAGGTTATGTAAATGTATTTATTGTAGCTATTATTGTAATGCCAGGTGCAATCGCGGGTCTTGTAGCATAATAGATTTTCTGAATAAAACTGAAGAGACTAATCCTTATAGATTTAGCTGACATAAGTGCACCTCTTTGGGTGGAAAATGCCAATAGGGAAGTGCAGCTTGGCTTCTCATCCATGAACTCTGTAGGATTTTTTGTCCTATCCCCCGTAGACCTGCTGCTTTAGCAACTTCCCTTCAGCAACTGGAACTCTTTGTACCCTCTTGTGTGACAGATCAGGCCTCAAAGGATGTCATTAAATACAATAATACAGGACTCGAAACAAATACATTATATTTATGTCTACTGTTTGGATAGATTCGAGTACATACCCAAACTTGGTTAAAACTAATCAGTTAGGAGATTTAAGACAGTACACCACGTATGTATAGTAATCTAAGGACAGTTATGCACCTCTAAACAGAAGGTTATGAGTTCAGTTTCCACCAGTCTGTAAATGTCAGAGCCTTAACCAAGAATCCCATCCTATAGCATCTGTACATGTTATAAGACAACAAAGTCTCTGTTCTTCTTCGGGTGCAAACATTTGTTTTATGTTAATACCCAGAGGTCAAATCGCACAAGTTGTTCATGGCATATGTATTTACAAACCACAAATGCACCCTTCACAGTTTTACGGTTCTTTAGATGTAGGGGTAGAAAAAGTCCTCTTTTTGGAAAGTGTACCTGTTGGGGATATTCAGACAGATGTGTCTAGGCAGGCATTATCGAGATACCCGAGTTCTAAGGTCTATTCGGATTGCATTAAGTTATGTTATGATCCTCAACAGGCCAATTATAGTATAGCTTTATAACCTAGTTTATAATAGTACAACACTAACAATAGTAATAACAATATATATAATGTTGTTCACCCAAAATACTTCCCAAGTTCATGAACCAGGTGCAAGTCCTGATGGTCCAAGTCAGGTGTCAGCAAAACGTGCAACGACGAACCCTTCCAAGCCTTAAATTACAGCCTCTTTCAGGGAACTTTCACCACTGCCAGATACATTTCAGGATATACTGTACATTGAACCCCATCTTAACCCTGACCAGGATATAGAAGGGGCAAAACGAGCTAGATAAAAAAATAGAGCAACTATGATTGTTACTAAGAAGTCAGTATACATGCTGTTTTAGGTTTTTTCAAATATTATTTTAAGTATTCCTAAGGATACATATTCATTTCTGGAAGACAAGTGTAATTCTAATAAACAAATTTTCTCACCCTCAGTATCTCCTTTATTTCTCTGGATTCAACGGCTGAGTCAGAGCCATTTCCGAGGGAAGGAGGCCATCAAAGCACTCCTATGGTTTGCGAAAGAAGATGAAAGAACATGATTCGGGAAAGGACTGCTTGGCGGTGGGCCCTGTCTACAGGGCTGTTCCTTCCAGAGAACTCTTACCCGCTAATGAATTAGACCATTATCAGCTCACCAACATCCAGGTCAGTCTGAGGGATTCCTATGTAGTAAAGTGTATTTTGCTAACGTACATGTTTGGGCTTGAGCTCGAGCTTGGGTGTCAGTTTTCAGGATGTGGGACAATGCTGAAGCCATGAGATAGCAGAGAGAAGGACAGCAGCTGTTCCGCATTTAGGAACCATGTCCTGGCATTCTTTGTGTGTTCCTTTGCCTTTCCACCATGAGCGATTTGAGCACAGCACAGGCGATTCTCTTCCCCATTTTCTCTTTGTCTTTTCATTGTCAAACGGCTCTCTTTCTCTCTCTCGCTCTCTCTCTCTCTCGCTCTCTCTCTCTCTCGCTCTCTCGCTCTCTCTC
>JAUZST010010617.1:0-12327 GCA_034779995.1 Parotocinclus haroldoi | reverse complement strand
TATAAAACCTAACATTTTAATAGTCATTTTTATATACTATAGTGTATATATTATAATATAACTTTTGGAAGCAAATCTGGTCTTTCTTTTTCTCTCAAACTTAATCAAAAACCACCAACTTTAGCCACCATAATATTCAGTCAACTGAATATAGACATCGAAATCCAGTCTATCAACCTGAATTTGTTTTATACCCTGCACCTGAGACGGAGATGAGACCGAGCCCAAATGAAGTTTAAACTTGACATGAGTACTACAACACTAGCTGTAGTTTACTTTAGTTTCTAATTGAGTAAGTCAGGTCTGATTACCAGTATCAATTTGGAAGGATGAAGGTTAACATAATATATAGTCCAAAAGCCTTAGGTCACCATTAGATTAGATATACCAACGTTTTAGCAATTTTACAAATTCTTATTAGCCTTATACAAATATTTGTCAGTCTATTCATTAGAATACATCCAGACATTGCAGGAAAATATTTATACAGTATTTAAAAAAGTTCTATAGGCTACAGTGATAAGTGGTATGTTCTCTGTACGCTTGGGTAATAGTATCATGTGGCAGCTTCATCGAGATAACAAGTTGACCATTTCTACAGTCAGATCAGAAGATGCTTGTTTAGGAATGATCTTTAGGGAAGGGTAGCAGATCAGAAACCACTTTTAAGAAAGTTGAACAGGGTGAAAATGGTAAGATATGTTACCCTTAGATATGCTCACAAAGATTGGAACAAAGATCAGTGGAAAAAAGAATTATGGAGTTATGAACTCAAGTTTAAAATGGTTGGGTTCAGTCAATAGCAATATACGATTATTGTTCCATTTATAAAACAATGTAAGGGTGGCCTAGGACTTATATACAGTAAAATTGCTTGGAGGCGAGCACTAATCTTCATATTCAGTAGACTTGAATCTATTCTTGACCAATTCCTATCTTTCTCAGTCAAAAGCTTCGTCTTTTCATGGGCATTCATCAAACACCCCCCCACTCCCACCCCTTCGCTCCATGTATACCTGCCCATCACCTTTACAAATTAGATTACTCCTTTGTAGGAAGTGTTAGTCAATATACGTATGTCAAAATTAATAATAATGCCTATGGTCTGGCTGTTGAAGGTCTTCCAACTTCAATCATTTATAGGGTGCAGTGACAATCAGCATACGGCATCCATCCAATCAGCCATCCATCTTTTGTTCCAATTTCAGTAAAAGGTCTCTCATATAGCCAGTGGTCTGCTTTTTATCACTCACATGCCACAAATTGTCATATTCAAATGATCCCCCTGACCCCCTACCATCCCTCTCTGCACAAACAGCAAAGAGTTTGAGTTTATGTAAAGAAACCCAGCCACCATGCTGCTGTAAAGGGCAAAGAGGAAGGGCGCGGAATAAGTATGAGCCTGGTGACCTATCCGAGGATTTAAGCCTCAGAGCATCCGCAGCCAAGCACATCACATTAAAAAGGAGTTCCCAAAAGGTTAGACTTGGCAAAGTTATTATTCCAGCTTTTTTTCTTCATAAAATACCAAGGTTGCCAACCATGTCATTATAACAAACCTTTGGGAGGGAGAATCTTGCTTTACAACTGTTTATCGGAATGTTGCTTTGGTACAAAAATAAAAGTATGGTGCTTTGTTTCAAACCAGATTGGAAGTGGTCCAGACCAAAATGAGCAGCCATAAACCAGCAACAGAAACCTGGTGTCTTTATTCAGAGGTAGGATAAGGAAATCCAACCACTACGTTGCAACTATTGTGTAGTCAGCTTGCAATTCCTCATCCATAAAATAAACTGATATTCTAGCTGTATATCTAATCAGCCAATCACGTGGCAGAAATAAAATTAAGGTATGTAGATATGGTCAAAATGAGCTGCTGAATATCAAACTGAGCATTAGAATGTCCCTCTAAGTACTGTTCAAGCATTACAGAAGAAGTGGAAGGTGGAGAACAACAGCCAAAGGCAAGTATGCAGAACTTACTAGGACTAAGTCTTTGAAGCAAATATTTTATAGACAAGATATTACACTGGTCACAAAAAATTTGGGGATATTTCATGATGGGATATTTCATTTTGGAGTATCCCCTAATTTTGCGAGCAGTATACAGTCGAATCCGGTTAATCGGACCACATCGAGACGCGATTGTTTTGGTCCTAATAACTGGCTGGTCCGATAACTGTTGCTTACAAACTTTGTTCATTGAAAGATATATTTGCAAACAAGTTTTTCGAAATAATCTACAACACAATGTATAGGTACTCAAGCGAAGCATAATACTGTAAAAAAAAAAAGTTCTTACTAAATTCCAGTCAACGTTTGAAGAACTTATCCAGTATTATCTGACGGACTGTACTTGAACATATTCAAGTAAGTGGTGGGCGTGGTCACCTCCCGCTGGTTTTGCTCTTGTCAACACAACTTTTCAGATTTCCTGACCTTTGATAAAAGCAAAAATTCTTTTGGATTCGGTCCGAATGAGCGGCTGGTCCTATTAGCGGGTGGTCCAATTAACCAGATTCAACTGTATTTTTAAAAATGTAAGCTCTAAAAACAGCCTAGCACCTAAATGACATCATACTTTCTATGAAGCATAGTGGTAGAAACATTATGGTATGGGGAGTCTACAGTTAGGTTAGGTTAGGGTTAAGGGGTACTATCCCATATATTGGGTATACTATCTAGTATGCATAAATTTTTGGGGACAACCTATGACCTACTGAAAGACACATGGAAATGGAAGGCTGATTTGTCTCCCAGAAGTATGACAGCCTATGAGACAAAAAACTGCCTGAGACAGCTGGAGCAGTCCATTTTGACTCGCCATAAAATATGGCTTCATTTTTGTTGAGTAAGAAGAGACTTATCAAAACATTAAAAAGTACTACATTAGAGAGCTTGTCATTTTTTAAACTCTATTTCATTTGATTTTTTAGAAGGAGAACAGGGTGAAAACGCTAAAATTTACTCAAATTCACAAAGATTGGAATGAAGATTAGGGAACAAATTTACAATTTTGGTGGTCCAGGTGTTGATAGTAAATATGGTCATTCTATTATTAATATTACAATAAATCTATTGGTGGCTGAAAACATTTGCACAGTACTGTATTTTACAAACCATAACCCTTTAATCCAGAGCGACTTACAATTAATACAGTCCTACAATCCAAGCAATTGTGGGTTAAGGGTCGTGGCAAAGGTGGGATTTAAACCCTTGACCTCCTAGTCCAGGTCCAGTACCTTAACCACAGTCACCACAGTTATAATAATACATGCACAGGCCAGGAGAAAAGGACGATTCATGAGCATGATCTTTTCAAAATAAACTGAAACTCAGACTCAACTTTCATACATTAGATCTTTAAATTACTTTATTTTCGATTTCATCATCAAAATTTTTACAAAACATGTTTTCTCTCTGACAATAATATACTTAAAGAAGAGACAATAGTATTTGGAGAAAAAAAAAAACAGTGAAGAGACAAACTGACAAACTAAGAGTAGGACTGGAAATGATGAAGTGCATATTTACATCCTGCAGAAGAAAAGAAATAAAAAACGTAACTTCAGACTGGACAAAGGCAGAGGAACAATTTTTCACAGAGATTAATGAGTGCAGGAAAGAGGAAAATCTATCGGGAAACAATATTGCTTTCGCCCTGTTTCGCCCTTGTCCTAACCTGATTGGGTGCAAGAGGAATTAATTTGGACCAGAGATCTGAAATTTGCATGAATCGTTAGCTTGAGCTCCAGTTAATTTATCACAATCTGGGGATGTTCAGTATCTCTGGCTTTTGTGTAGTTGTTGTTGTTTGTTGTGTCTTGTTTGTTTAGAAGTTCACCGACTTTCTGGTTCAGCATTCAGACGTGGGAAAACAAACAGTAAGCGTGTATTCATATATCAGTAATCAGCTCCCATCCTGCACTTTGAATGATGCAAAAATAAGGTTGAAACTTGAAAGGTTGTGAATTTCTTGATCTGATTTTTGCCTCCTGGCTATTTACAGCTCGATAGTTCCGGTGTTGGACTGTTAAGTTGTGCGAGATGTGGCAAAGCCCAATAATAAATTATACCTGGTTAATATTTTGAAGACAGTGAAAGTATTGGTCTGTTCAAAATGACACCTTTGAGCCAAATTAAAATATTCTCAGCAGCAGCCATGCTATATCGACTTCTCCAATGAGCCTGGACTTGCTGAGCATTGAAATGTACAGGCTAACATTGCTTAACAGCATTTATTGTTCCTCCCTCAGGCTGAACTGACGCTAACGCTGCTCTGCCATGTGTAGATAAGAAAGTGAAAAAAGAAGAAAGTGGTTCCATTTTTTTCCTGTTTCAGGTGCACACTCATCATTATTCATTCTACTGCCATTTTCTCCCAAACCCACATTTAGCCAAGCGAATCAGCACTGAGTCTGTGCCAACGATTAGTCACACAATACTGTGTTTGACAGCGTACACAACACAACATGCTATCACCAGTTTCAGTCTCGCTCTTCCTGGTGAGACTTGCAATGGCAACAGGCTGAGCAGGTCAGTCCAGACTTCTCTATCCCCAGCCACCATTTCAGGGAGTCTCCAACTAGCTGACCAAGGGGCACCCAGTGACAGTTCTACAATCAACTCCTCACATTGTCACAGGGAGTAAGACCAGTAATTCTGAATCAGTGGCCCTTATACTATCAAATCGACCCTATTCCTTCGGACCCTACCCAGTGCTCATGACTTTAGCTGAGCACCTTGTCTGTTCCATAAAGCAGGATTTGCTACTTTATCAAATATAAATGTACACAACCATCACTTTATTTTGTAAACAAACCTCCCTGTTTTTCAGATATTGGCCATTTTGTTTGAGTCTTTTTGTTTCTCACCATACTTTGTTTGTTCCCTGGACCCCCACAGGACCAGCACAGATCAGGTACTATTTGGGTGGTGAAACATTAATGTCAATGTCACTAATGTGTTAGAGGCATGTTAGTATACGTTGTGCTGGTATGATTGGATCAGACAGAGCAGTGATGCTGGAATTTGTAAACTGTGTTCACTCTATTAGAGACGCCTACTATAGTGCTGTACTTTGCAGATGTAAAGTTAGAGGCAGCAGCTCATCTGTTGCACAGTTTGTGTTAGTCATCCTCATATCCTTTATTAGTGCTCATAGGATCCATCCTATGGGATGCTTGTGGCCGGACATTTTTGTTTGGTCGACTTTTTTCAGTCCAGCAGTAATCATACTTACTTAGATTTATTTAAGTATGTGTTTATTTAAGTAGTCATGTAAACATCATATTTCCCTTTGATCAGATCTGGCAAATTGAAGTATGGTGAAATCCGATAAAGATATCTGGATTTTATTTCAGTAGTCAGATTTCTCATCTCATATATCCCATTTGGGCTTGTTTCCATGGACCTGGTGGATCTACTTCTACTTCTAAAACCTGGCAACCCCAGGTTTTTAACACAGTGCAATGGCTGCAGATCCATTTTGTAAAGAAATGCATTATTTGCTGGTGAAAAATAAGAATTGATGTATTTAATTATTGAAGTTTAGTTACATCTGTAATCGTGTAAACTTCAATTCTTCCCATAGACACACTGATACGTTATTAATTGTCTCAATTTCAAACGCACAATGCTGAATTAACCTTTACAATCACTGCACAGTGTAACAGCAAAACTTCTTATGTTTACTGAGCAAATAATATAGCAAAGTATGATCTGATATTTCTGACTCTGATTCTGATTTCATGCAAATGTTTTGAGCTGAGCTAAGCTAAGCTAATTAAGCACTTGCTGTAATCCATAACAGATCCACATTTGTGTTTGATCGCTTAGATGTTTAAGGTTTAGTATGTTTTTAGAGCTTAGGAAGCTCTTGTGTTCTGGTTGGACAAATCTGAAGGCAGCATTGCAGGTGATCTATTTGAAAATAGTAGGCTTATAATTTAGTGGACCAAATTGAACTGTCACTCTCTTTTTTTCAATCAAAACACACACACACACACAGGATGTTCTTTTCTGCGTTTACCCCTGCCACCATGACCAAATCTGGTAGGAACTGGAGATTCTTCGGCATTTCTTAATATGAAAGAAGGACCTGTATTGATCTGGTTTCCAGTTTACACAACGGCTGGAGTTATTGTGATGAGAAGATGATTGTGAAGAAGTTAAAGGTTTTTCTAAACTTCTTTTTATACCAGTGTTGGATTTTTTTTCCATGTATTCACCCCTTTTTTGATCAGGGCCACAGGAGATCAGACGCCCTCCGTGGAGAACACCAGACAAGCTGGAGCAATGTTACAGAGCTGACGAATGATCCTCCCGTCCCTCCGATCCAACCTGATAGCAGCACAGGTCCTGCTGTGATAGTGCTTTAGACCACTGTTCCAAAGTGTTCCCAGGAATACTAACAACACAAAAAACTCCACGACTGCTCCACTATTGTTTTCATTTTTCTGGAGCCCACAATAAACGTATAAATATTTACCCTGGTACGAGAAGACAGCAAATCGAATAAGGCTTCATGTTAACCAAGTCTGAGGTTCGAAATCAACTTCTCATGTGTCAGACAACACAGCTGCAGTATATTAAACGCCCTTGCATCAATTAGAATAAATTGCCAATCTAATCCTGTTTCTCAGATTCCGCATGACAACTGGCTGGTGCCGCAATTTATGTTGTTTTGCTTCTCTTCTTCAGCACATTGGGTTTGAAACCAAACAATGACTATGAGGATAAATTGCAGACTGTCACTTGCAATCTGGAGTTACTTACATCTACATTGGTCGAGCCATACAGGAATCACATGGAATGAAAGACTGTCTTTTAAAAAAAGCTGTAATTTCTTCATTGTTCATCCGATATTAAGGGTTTGTATTACTTTCCGAGATGACACAATGACCAATGATCTAATTTATAGATATGGAGGAAAGTCCAGGTTCAGTGTTACATGATTTATAGCTGTTGTGTTGCAATCTGATGCTGTACAGCACAATGCATTGTACATGGATTATATCTGATGCCATTCACTGGGACTGAACAACTAGAGACAAGGCTTGTTTATTAAGGAAACAAGACAAAGTACACACCCGATATAATCTTAGATAGATGCAAGCACTGGTCCACTGCTCAAAATGTCCAGCCTCAGTGGTTCAAATGCAATTTAACAATCCTAAATGTTGGGATACTGGTCTATTGACAAGGTCCAGTGTTCAAGTCCTTGCACTTCCAGGCTTCCACTGTTTGCCCGGTGACAAGGACCTCATCTTAAAAATGCTTAGTTTGTACTTTTTAAGATCGTATTAGATGTAGGTCACTCTGGATATCAGTGGCTGCCGAAGGACAAGTATTAATCTGACATGCTATTTACACAACGGCTGGTTACTGAGACAACGAGAAGCCAATTTCAAACCTAATGTGACAGAGACAATAAGAAGGCTTGGTCCAATTATGAATATATTGTACTCTACAGTTTTGGTTACTTATGGAATTTGGGATTCAACCTAACTTTGCAGCTGCTACTTGCTATAAAACTGAACACCTAATGTTTACCATTTAAATTGTGAGAAACCGCTCCTTATTTATCACATAAAAATGGGATTAATAAGATTTTAAACAATTTATTGGAAGTTTATTATGCAAGACATGACCAAAAGCATGTGTGAACCTGACCATCATTCCTATGGTAGAGAATATGAGCTTGTTCAACATTAAATCTCAAAACCATGTCAATTAATATTAAGTGGTTCACTTAATTCCATGCTATTAGCCTTTGCTGTTACAGAGTGTATCTGTGAAATTTTGATTTATGGTCTGACTTGCAAATCGACATTCCAGTTCATCCCAAAGTTGTTCACGGGGGACACTGTCAGGGCTTTTGGCCTATTTAAAATAGGTTATTATACCATTTATTTGGCTGGCAGATTTGTGTTATACAGTTCTGTGCAAAGGTCTTAGGCCACCACTAGATTTGCTGTTTTAACAATGGTATAATGACCTAATGTATGTAACATATTGCTGATCACTGCACCCAAACATTTCAAACGTGGATTCTTCACTCCACAATACACTTATAGAGATTATTATATATGTTCATTATACTATTGCTAAAACAATAGTCTGTATAATGTAATTGTGGTCTAATACTTTTGCACAATATTGTAAGTCTCTCATGCAAATAAATTTCATCCTGGTCTTGGTCTGCCCATTGTAGACTTGTTCTTAATCACCATTCAAATGTCCCACATTTACAAGAAATGGAGTGCTGAAAAAGGCAAAGCCTAATGGTCTGATTTGATTAGTAAGCGGCTGGACGTCTAGACACCTTTATTGAAAATGGAGTCAACCTGTATTAATCAAAGCCTTCATTATATACATTTTAAAATGATTTATTTTAGGCTACAAACCTGTATAGAATATATATATATTCACTGGTCACATATGAACAGACTTTGCTATTTCAGCGAGATTTGGAACACGGCCAGAGATACAACAGGTGTTAAAGGTACTTCACTGAAGCCACCATAGAACCATCACAGGCCAACTCTTTGGGTGCTGGACCATTCCCAGTACAATGCATAGCAGTACAAGTGGACTACCAGTACCTTATTTGTTAGAGCTGTTAGATTTATTTAGAAATTATATATAATTGTTTTTCCTTCTCTGGACTCCAATCAGTGTTATTTTATTCTAAAGTATTTTGCTTACCGGATATCCCAGGTCACATTGACATTGAAGGGAACAATGCTAGAATCACTGTGCTGAGAAATGTCCATCAACCAAATATCAAGCCATATAGGTGAACTGGTAGATGGACAAAGGGTAAAGGCCTGAACAATCTTGAAACTACACCTACTATATATTTCGGTTGTCCCTGATACATCGCCATGACGTGTAAACAAATGTCGGTGTCAAAGCTGTATATAGAGACAGTATGCATTGCTCCAGATGACTGGCTAAGCAGTGGTGCCTTTATCCCGACTCGTTTTCCATTTATTACTGGATTGGTGAAGCTGGAGCATTTCACAGCCATGAACATTAATCAGATCAAGAGCTCATTATCATACAGGAAGCTTTGGAACACAACACAAGCCACTCGTATTGTACAAGTAGATTTTTTTTAGTTTTTTTTTTCTTTGTATATTGCCAGAACTTGTCAAAACTGCAAAACAGCAACTGGTTGGTTGAACCAACAGTGATCGCAGGAAAATACGACAGCGAAACAAAACCAGGCACGAACGCAATGTGAAACATTGTTAAAATGACAAGACCTTAGGAGTGCTCTGTGAAATCTTTACACCACCAAGCTCCAAACACTTGCCAAGCTGAGGACGGATTATCAAAACGGATGAATACGAGGAAATGGCCATGAGGGAGCAAGATAGAAAAATATCAACCTTTAAAACATGGATACATTACCGAACATCTCCGTTTCGAAGCTGTTCTGAGATCAGTTTCTTCAGGGCACCGCTTATTTTCATCACCCGCATGTGTATGCGTATGTGTGTGTGTGTGTGTGCGTGTGTGTCGGTGGATGAAAACAACTTGATACTTCTTTCCTCTCTATTTACAAGATAAACATGTCTTAATGGATCACCATTAGTGGCATGGTCTGACCGCTTCAGCGGCGCCACGTCTCCTTCCAATTCTCATTAAGTTCAGGGTCGAGTTAAAGTCTCTCAGGGTCCTGGACCGACATGACCTCTTGATGCAGGATTTTTGAACGAAAAAAAGAAAGATCCACATTCATCGTGTTGAGTCCGAACGCACAGGCACAAGGAGTGGAAAAATATCCATGTTTACAGGCAACAATCCTGGTATTTCAAAGTCTGGAGTCCATCTACAGAAACAAAACAGGAATGAATGCAAAATTTGCCGATCCACTCTGCTCTAATGGGACGTCGCCTCTCTGTTGCTCACCTCCGGAACTCGTAACGTTCAAGCACTCACATGCTGCTCACATAAACCGTCAGAAACACTTCTGCAACAATCTCGGTATTTAGGGCTGGATTCAGAGTTTAGGTATACATGCATAGCGAGGAATTATTTTCAGACCAAACTTTGAACTTTTCACACAACACTGAAGCTTCTCCCTTAATTACCATAGATTTTTTTTGGTTTCGCCCCTCCATCTGACAACATGTAGTGTCCACAGTATTTCATCACAAATCTCAATAATATGGCCTGTAATATTTGAGGCCTGTAATAGGCTGTTTTGTACAGTTTTCATAATATTTGAGAGTTTTTTTCCCCATCTTTTAATACAATCGTAATTGGGTTCCTCCTAATGGAGAATATACCTTGCCGTAGTCTGTGTTTACTCATTTAAGGTCTGCTTGTGCTCAAAAGTAATGTGCATTTCAAAAATGAAATAATTGTTTCCTGTTTTTGAACACTAAAAAAATCAGATGTGATTGTGATCTCTTTTGAAGGAAACATTTCCTAGTTTTATGGACAAGAGAAACGTTATTAGTAGCGGTTACAGAAGATCAAACATTCAAATATATTTTCTTGCCTATAATTCAGATCTATAATAATTACTGTTATTCTCTGTTATTATCTACAGTGAACATAATTTTGGTCATAATTCTACCGAGCAAAGAAACTTGTCTATTATCTCCCGAAGCAAGAAACTTTCTTGTAAAGCAATCATCAAAACATAATGGCTGCAAATACAGTAGGTCAGGACCAACAAGCATTCAGGACTAAAGAGTCTGGATATGAATATGAACGGAGTTAACTTTGAATACAGCCCTAAATCCTTTTTTTTTTTTAATGTTTGGGCATACTGCTCTTTAAACAATGATAGGGAAAACACTTATTGCCGAGTTTTAATATTGCCTTCCTGCTGAAACATTGCTGGACCCTTTCTGCCTCGTTACAGCTTTGTCTTGTTATCCTGACAGCCAGGAAATAATTGGGAGAGCTTTGAAGAGAGGGCTTACTCATACCTGCTAGCACACATTCAGATGCCAGTATAAGCAACACCTAGTGATCATCTCCCACTCGTTTTTCCTTTCGGACATTGAACTTTGGACTGGAGATTTCTGTTCCTGGCTGTGTGACCATTCAGAGTTCACTACTGACGCTCTATGTACATTTAGGAGAACGCTAGATCTTTGGTACAGATGCACTCAAACCTGGCGCTCCGGCCGAACCTTAATTACGCTCTCAACAAGGCAGAACCATTTGTGATATCGCATGTTTGAAAGGATCCAGCTCAGACCGGCATTTTTTTTTTTCATGACCTGGAACTGTAACTGAGACTAGTCATGAGAAGTCATTGAGGACTGATAGACATGAATTACTTTCTCTCCCATGCTGGCCTCTTTTGTCTTCGTACCCCTCTCGAATCGCTTGTTTATTGTGCATTCTTTTTCATTCTCCACACAGCGTGAGCTAATCGCCATTATCGGCTTTTCAAAGGCGTCGTCCTGTCGAGTTTGGCGCTGAGAGGACGCCGAACGACCGTAGTGCCGTTTAACATGCCATGCATGCTGTCTGCTCGATCGGCTTTCAATTTTCAATCGAGCAGGACTCAGAAGAGCAGCGTTTGTGTTGCCGAAAATAAAAATAAAAGGCGGCAAATGGAAGGAAAAAAAACATAAATCAAATCTCCCTGTACACAGAGCTCACTGAAATGGGAGTGTAGTGAAGCGAGCAATTTCTTGCCTCCATTTATCCTTTTTCCCACCCAGAAATGCTCTCTTAGAAGAAAGAAGAATCCAACATAAAGACCTTCCCAGGAAGCTCCGAAAGATCCAGCACTCAAGAGCGTCTAACAAAGCTAGCCTCCAAACACTCAGTGTAAGCCTCCAGAAGAGTTCTTCCAAAAGCATTACTGCTCGAGCTCACTAGCGCCCGAAAGTGAGCGTTCCTGTAGACCTCTCAGTGGATGGGTAGCTCACGGAGCGCTCTGTGCCCGGATATGGGATGACGGGGCCCTGTAGGGGTGTTCTCAGGACAGGGGGGGAGCTGGGCGGTGGTACAGCAGGCAGGGCTACAGTCTGGATGGTTCCCCTGTCGCGTGGTCCAAGGTCATCAAGGCCCTGTGGTGGGCAGTCGTAGTTGACATTGAGGCGCATGGGCTGGTGAGCCTGGCAGTAATCCAGCATGGGCTGCTCATACCGGTAGAAGGTCAGGGCGCTCATCTGGTGAGGAACCTGGAGAGACACAAGAGAATATTTTAGAATCGCATGAATCTGGAAAAAAATGTTTTGTAATTTACAGTAATTAGAAAACAATTTGCATGAATAAATAAGACTTAAAGGCTTGTAACTAACGTTCTACTACTTAATTTTGTAAGATATAGTATGTATATATATA
>JAUZST010010616.1:0-12327 GCA_034779995.1 Parotocinclus haroldoi | reverse complement strand
AACCAAAAAAAAGAATCCGTAACCAAAAAAGATTATATTATATTATATATAATATTATATATTATATATATATTATATATATATATATATATAATAACTATATTTAATGAATATTCTTGAAGTATCCGTTTTTGCTTTCTTTGCGCCTTTTTCTGTTGCATTACTCAGTCTCGCTTTCTCGCTTTTGACTTTTGGACACGATTTAATGGGGGGCAGGATCTAGGCAGTCATTGGCTGCTGGAGTTAAGCCCTGTCCAGCTCATTCTACAGACGCCGCTATGTCAGCAAAAGCACAAAAGTCTTTTACCCCGATTGGAAAATGGTCGGGAATAAAGCTGCTCACAGAAAACAGTGGCAACAGCACTTGGAATATCTCAGTGTGATTAGCAGACTGTGAGATCACTTTTAAATGACTGGGACAGTATGATGAAGTCTAGGGCAAGAAGGAGCAGGTGCAGCAATGCAACAGGGTTGTGAAAACAACTTTTTGCTGCTACTAGATGACGGATATGCACCCAGATCATATGAAATCAGCTCCCATTGTGTTGGACTGCATGCCCTGCGATTAACTGTATGCATTCCTTTATCTGCTGAACACCATAGAACCTGTAGAAGGTGGGCTGGAGCAAGAGTGACAAAGGATCCCACAAGAACTGCTCGAAAATCTGATCCTGTCAGTGTGTTTTTACAGTCTTGGGTGACCATAGATCCTACTGAACAGTCAGTGTGGCACTCTCATCCAGTTTAACATGCTTTTGTTCACCCCATGAATATGTCACTTGCTACTCCATAACTGAGTTTGTGTCTCAGTTGCGTAATCAGACAACTTTTGACTTTTCATTTGCTTTTCCAATGATCTTGTTTTATTAAGTAAAACAAGTGGTACTTTTTTGATCGCTTCATATTCATTTTGAAATATCTAATACCTAATTATTGTGAGCAGTGTATTTACAGAACTTGCTCAATATTGCTAAATGGTCTTTGTTTTTTACACAGTTAATGAACTGTTCTTGTCAGAAGCTGGTTTTGTTCTATTATTTTTTTTCCATATGCATTGTAAGCTGTTAAAAAAGGCTGCCAAAATCAAAGCAATAGTTAATGGCAGTATTTTTGCAATGCCATTAATCCTTATATCTTTAATAAACTATGTGATGCGCTTGTAGTGTGCTGAGGAGAGCAACTAATCACAATTCAAAATTTTCTGCAAACCATGCACAGAATTATTAGCTTTACCTACAGGTGGGTAAAAAAATAGTGACCATCTTTTGTCCACGTCTGTATTTGGTTGTGCAACAAATTGCATAACATAAATGCAAATTCAGTGGGTGAATTCATCTGGGTGATCATGTCACAACCAGCCCAGATTTTATTCACATTAAATTGGGTATCAGCAAAAATTTTGAGTGTTTGAGTGAAAATAAACTTTTGGAATAGTGAACCTACAACTGGCAGGGAACTGTAACTCAAGAATGGGTACTGTCTGTATGCCCCAACACTAGTCGGCCTCCAGTGGCTTGTTTATATAAGCTTGTGCTTTGAAACTATTGCACTTCATAAACAATGAAAATAGCTGTCTTTTGTTAAACATTTTGTTCCAAATGCCATAGCACACTGGTATGTAGCATGTTTAATGATGTGCTGACAAAATCTTCGTACACCAATGTAATTACTGCCATTTTCAAAGTTAGCCATTTGTTTCCAAGAGGGGATATTTATTGTTCTGGTGATTTAAGTCCGTATCAAAGTGCACTTTTTCTTTTGGGATGCTGTCAGCATGTTTAAATCAATCATTTATTGATTTAAATAGAAACTTGGTGGGTTTTTTTTTTTCGAGTGATCAAATAAAGCAGTTCTTCTTCTCTTTTCCAATTAGGTCCTCAATAAAGTGATTACTGTTTATGCAGCTCTCTGCAGTGAAGTTAAGAAGCTGAAATATGAGGTATGTAAATGTTCTAAATTGCTAAATTTCACACATTTCATCCATTTATTTGTTAAGATGCGACATCCAGTAACAGGATCCCTATTAATTATTAATATAATATTATATATAAAATAATAGTAATTATATTTAAAGGCAACTTTATCAGGCCTCTATAATATTTTCATAACCAGTCCATACTGTATTTAAGAGCTTACATGGCTGTAGAAAATAATCACACCCATTGAAATAGTCAAATAAATCAAAATATTATAATCAATCAAAATATACTTTTACAATTTTGTGTACACTTTTTGACTTTTAACTTTCATGCAATGAGGAAAAAATTAACAGTTCCAGTAATGAATAAAAACATACAACAACCGGGTTGGAAAAGTGATTATATGCCAGATTTAATACATGGCAATGTCACCTTTTTTGCTTTAATTACAGCAGTTAGTCTGTTTAGATATGTCTCAACCAGCGTTGCATACCTAGACCAGGGACTATTGTATTTCAGATTATACAAATTCAAGCAAATGCCATGATGAGCAGCAATGGACTGCTTATTGCAAATCCATCCACTAATCAGATTTAGATCAGGCCTCTTAAGGATGATTGCATGCATATCCTTAAGCCACAACGGGTTTTTTTTTGGGGGGGGGGGGTAATTTTATTATATCTGTTAGAGGGGCACTCGTTAGACAAATGAATATGTTCAATATATTCATTTTCTCTTCTAATTGCGCTGCTCCTGTTAAAGAGAAATAACTCAGCGACAACTTTACCATCACTGTGCGTCACAGTGGGTATGATCCAAACATGGTGATTCAATTTTAGTTCAAATCTTTCGCTACATCGATATCATTCTGGATCGGTCATCCAGTTTGGAGGTATGGTCCAAGTTAGGCAAGGTGTTGATTTCAGATTTTTTTTGCATACTTTTTCCACAAATCTATCTCTGTTTATTAACCCTAAGGAAAGCACACCAATGAGATAATTTTTTTTTCTGTTATTTTCAACATCTTCCAGTGAAATTCTGGTAATACAAAAATGTAAAATGTAAAAAAAAAATGTAATAAAAAAAACATTGGTTAGAGCTGAGCAGGTTTATAATGGTTACATTATTATATAAATTCATTTATAAAGTGCAACTAAATATTTGTTCTTTTAGCTTTATTTGATGGTTATCATTTGAAAATATAAACAGGTGGAACTAGTTAGATACTTTAATTATTGTAATACTATAATTTACTCTGTTTTTTAATCAGATGTTCTGTAGGTACAATATAGTCACTGGGATTTTAATTAACTTTAAAGTTTTGATATAAGGTCTAAATAAGTGCTAGTTGTTTATTCATGTTAAGTTTATGATGGTGAGTATGAATAAAGTGGTACCATGTATGTTAATACAAATTGATGCTTTGTTTCTTTCTCTCCCACATTAGGCTGAGACCAAGTTCTATAATGGTTTACTGTACTATGGTGAAGGAGGTAAATAGCTTTGTCAACCTTATCCTTGTTCCTTACCTTAACCTATCTCCTTGCTTCTCCTACAGCATAAACTTGTACAAGTTTATTTAGCATGTTTTCATTGAGTGGCTACAGGTATACGCTGTTTGATGTAAGGATTATGTTCTTGTAAAATTAAATTAACATATACCAGACATTCTGATGGTTACACAATAGTTTAGATGCTCAATGTGTTTATTAAACAATATTTTTTTTTTATTTAAAACACAATATGAAAACTGTACTGTACTGACTAACAGACTGTGATTCTATTTTCTGTCAGCTGTTTTTTTTTCGAATGTCAGTTTTTTATTTCCTATTATTATTTTATTTCTTATTACTTAATGCCAACCGATATAGATCAGATGGACATTAAAAGGCACATACCTCTAATAACATTTGAAAGACTTTATGTATGTACCTACAAGGCCCAGGTCACTCATTAAAGCAGTATTTGTATGGCTGTATTTGACTTTTCTAATTGCCAGTTTCGGACACCAGTGTAGTAGAGGGAGAGTGCCAAATTCAAATGGGACGTTTCATCTCATTTTTGCAGGTGATCACACTATTTGTGGCTTATTGATAGATTGTATTATCTATATACCTATTGTAATGGTTGCTATATAGAAACATTTCCTCATTCCTTCTTTCTTACACTACACAGGAGCTGTCCTGCTTTGTGTCTCGTTGCTTTGAAGTTGTGGTTAACCTGGTCCATCAGCTTGCTGCACTGTACAATAATAGCAAGTAAGCTTCTTATTCTTTTAGATTGTAGAAATGTTTTAGTGGCAGCATGACATTGTGTTTTTGTTGTGTGGATCACGTCTGCTTTTATTTTCGACTGTAGAGCTGCCACAAAAATCATTGAATCAGCTGGAGTGCATTTTCAGGTATTTATTTATTTTTTTTTTCAGGTTAACTTTATTGTTCATGTTTGGATCAATTTGTGAGACAAACTGTATTTTTTGTCTTATTTTGGATAGTGTGTGTATGAGCACCTTGGTGAACTCTTGGTGGTTCTGATTACCTTGGATGAGATTGTGGAGAACCACGGCACCTTAAAAGATCACTGGAAAATGTACAAAAGGTGAACAGAACACTCAATGTTATATTAGAATAGCTTAGATATACACCTCGTTACACTATTACCTCATTACCCTGTTAAGCCACCATGTTGTTAGCTGATCAGAAGGTGTCACTTTCGAACCTACTGACAGGAACACTTATGTAGATTACAACATATAGTAATACTCCTTAGAGTGTGCCCCTTAGAGATACTGCCCCTGTCCCCTGCCCCTTAGAGATACTTTTGTAGATGCTACCTTTGTCTATTTTTTGTAACCTCTTTAAGTAGCCAAACACACCAGTAGACAAAAATAAACATGACATGGAGATAGGCGAGATAACTAAGTAAGACTTTATATGTATGACAATTTCTTTTCACTTGCCTTTGCAGATTACTGAAATCTGTCCACCACAACCCTTCTAAATTTGCTATTCCTGAGGACAAGTTGAAGCCATTCGAGAAGCTTTTACTGAAGCTGGAAGGCCAGCTGCTTGACAGTATGATCTTTCAGGTATAAAGTACATACAAGCAGACTTACCAAGAAGCAGATTATACCACCAAAACCAAAAGCCGAGTCTCCCAACTGACTTCCACTTAATTTGGTGAAGTTGGACAGAGTTTGTCTTTAAATTCATTGAGTACAGGCAGAGGTCCATTCTAGACAGTGCATCAGGCCATTGCAAGGTTCCACAACCACAGTACCTGTACCTGTACCTGTACGCCATAATACTAGGGCTGCAGGGAAAAACTATTCTTAGATGAATAGTAATGAAAAGATGGACGATTCTAAATTGTTTTACAAAAACACATTTGCTTGTTTTTCCTGTTACTGATAGGCTTGTGTCGACCAGAGATTTGACAATCCAGGAGAAGGAGTGTCAGTTTCCAAAAACAGTGCCTTTGCTGAGGAGTTTGCACACAACATTCGCACCATCTTTTCAAATGTGGAAGCAAAACTTGGTTTGTATCTGCTCATTTGGAATAAGCAAATCTTGTATTGATTTAAATATAAATAATTTTATAAAATGTTGGATGAATTAAAATTCATTATTGTGGAATTATTGAAGAACCTGGTTTCTATTGTGCATAATTTGTGAGTATTTGGGTTTATAGGAGAGCCTTCAGAGATTGACCAGAGGGATAAATATACAGGAGTTTGTGGCCTCTTTGTTCTTCATTTTCACATTTTTCGAACGGTCGACAAGAAACTCTACAAAGCTCTATTGGATGTGTGTAAAAAGGTTTGTGAGAGGACTATATGCATACATTGTTTTGCCCATTTACTGCTTTTCATTTGTCTATAAGTGGATTTAACGCAATTGTACTGTGTCTGTAAATAATCATACTGGTACTGCCATGTACATATGAAGGGTATTTTCACAAGAAAGCAGTGTGCAAATAATACTTAATGCATGAGAGATACCGCTGAAAATGGAATTTTTATTTTATGGAAATTCATATGAAATTCACTACGACCCTGTGCAGGGGAAAGTCGTAACACGTAGTATGATGAACCTGATACTTTTGCTTTACAGAGGTAAAAATGTGTTGATTAGTATTACAAACAACATGAAGGATAAGCCAGATGACAACAACTTCTCAATGAGTGAATGTCACCCAGGTTATTTACACTGCTCACAGAAATTAGGGGATATTTTAAAATGAATATGAAGAGGATTTCACACGAACTGCTGGACAATCTGATCCTGTCCATGCCCCATCACTATCGGTGTGTTTTTGCAGCACTGGGTGACCATACATCCTACTGAACAGTTAATGTGTGGTACAATCATCCAATTTAACATGCTTCTGTTCAACCCCATAAATATATCACTTTCATTAATATACAATTTCATTTGCATAATCAGACAACTTTCTTTGACTTTTTGCTTTTCTGATGATCTTGTTTAATTATGTAAATTATAATTTTTTAAAATCGCCTCTTACTCGTTTTAAACTATCCCCTCATTTTTTGAGCAGTGAGGTTATAGGTAAGGGTACATATCTGTGCTCTGGGGGACAAACAAAGCAGTGCTGGTTACAATAGGACGGGCACTTACACTTACAAACACCATTTACAGCTTGTTACCAGTAAGTAGCAGAAAGTAATCCACACAAACACTTGCACATAAAATAAAACAAAAACATGTACATTGAGTTTGAACAGCCTCTATAAAATTCTGCATACCTGTAATGCAACAACTACTTGAAGACTTACAAATTTCAAGGAGTGCTATGGACTTTACTCCAGAGTTGCTTGACCTAAACTCCACTGAGTATTTATAGATTAAACCAAGCACTCAGTAGCATCGCAAGATGCTCTTTAGAATGTTGTGAAATATATTATGGAAAGCTTGAGCGATTACATACCAAAATATTATATGTATTATTTAAATAATTGTGCATACTAAAATTATTGATTTGTGTAATGAAAAGATGTAGAAATTAAAGTGAAAGGTAAAACAGAAGCCTTTTCAGTAGTGATCTTAAACTCTAGCACTCTAACTCTTCTCTCTCTCTCGCTCTCTCTTCCAGGTCCCTGCTGTGACACTGACTGCTAACATCATTTGGTTTCCTGACAAGTTTTTGACTAACAAAGTTCCAGCAGCAGCCAAACTGATGGATAAGAAAAGTCTCCAGGCCATTCATACCAGTAGAGATGCATTCTTACAGCAAAAGGCACAAGCCCTAACCAAGTGAGTTTTAAGTTTTACCACAAAAGGTATTGATGCATATGTGAACGAAAGTAATGAACCTTCTCTTTATCAGCCTACGACTGTAAAAGAGCATTACAAACGGTATCAATCAACATTTATTCACTCAAACCCAATGATCAAATTCAGGGTTGTAAGCGCAGGGTGCAAAACAGCTATCAACCCTAGACGGGTCGCTAATCCATGCAGGGCACATGCGCAGACACACCCACAAATTCACTTACACCATGACACTTCAGACCCACCAAATGACCTAACGCATGTCTTTTGAATGTGGGAGGCCTACCAGAGTACCCACAGAAATCCCACACAGGCACGGGGAGAACATACAAACTCCACACATGCCAGATTGATAATCAAAAAGAGAATCTCTTGAATGGTAAACGGCAAATGCTTGTTTAGTTTTTTGTTTTAGTTTTGCCCGTTTATTTCACTCTCTTTGTTTAGGGATGTCCAGTCTTACTATGTATTTGTCACTTCTTGGATGATGAAGATGGAGGCTATCTTATCTACAGAGCAAAGATCTGATAAAATTTCAGAAGACCTGAACAACAGATGTAATGCCTTTGTGCAGGTAAATGACTTTAATAAATCATTATATATGGCCATAGCAATAATGTCACTGGTTTTCACAGAGAGATTTATGTTAAAATCTCCTAGCTCTCCGTTAAGAGGACAGTTTGGCCAAAACATGTTGCACAACGTTTCCCTTTACCTTAGTTAAAGTTAACAGAATCTGTCAGACACACATTTAACATGGGCTTTCCATGCATCATGTATCTGGATTATGCTGCCATGGTTTTAACCACACTTAAAGTCAAATGTGCATGTACGTGGTGTTGGTCAATACTGATACTGAAATAATTTCCTGCTGTAAAGAGGAAGGCACAGACTTGAAGACTTAATGTTTAAAATGATGGTGCTGTTAACAAATGTTTAACACAAAGGTGACTTTCATTTTGACCATAAGTGCTACTACTTAAAACTTAACAAGTTTCTAATTTGGCAATACCCAGGCTTTTGATTTGGCCAGACATGCAATGATGGGCATGATTTGTCATGTGGTAAATTGTTGTTGTTTTGGTGGTCAAATGTGTGCAGGAGGAATATTGTATGCATTTTTCCACACATTTTAATATGGCTTATGCCTGTAAAATACACAAAGTCACCCTTTGTCAAATGGGACCCCAGTTGTGATCTAAGCTTCCATTACTTGCTAGTTTTAGCTTCAGTAAGAAAGGAAACTTAAGACAGTGGGATCTTGGTGGAATAGTGGTTATGGTAATGGACTATGGACCACAAGGTCCAGGGTTCAAGTCCCACCTCTGCCAAGCTACCACAGTTGGGTCCCTGAGAAGGCCTTTAACCCAACATTGCTTGAATTGTAAGACTGTATTAATTGTGTTACATCAAAAATGTAAATGTAAGAAACCATACATCTATTCACAAGTTGTCTCTATAAGTACTGTACTAGTTGTTATTAAACCCCTGTAGCAAATAATTTGTTCTGCACAATAGTGATAGTCTTCATCTGAAAATAACACCTAATGTTCCCTTACTGTTCTAATGAAGGATGATTGATAGATGTACATACTGTTTATATAAAGATGGATAGACTTATTTAATAAGATGGAATTACATGCTAGGTTGGGTGAATGGATTAGATATTATTGGTTCGTTGGTGTCAACTGACTAATAACTGGTACGCCCAAGCGAAAGAGACCTGGAACTGGGGCTTCTTTTAAATTTAAGAGGCTTGCAAAAGTTCATGCAAGGTTATAAATACACATTGTGATTAATATAATTTGAACTGTTTTTTGGATGTTATTGAATATGTGATTGTTTCCTTTGCCTTCAGGGACTGCTTTATGCATACAGCATCAGCACCCTCATAAAAACTACCATGAACCTGCACATGTCCATGCAGAAACCCATGACCAAGGCCTCAGTAAAGGCTCTGTGTCGTCTGCTGGAAATTCTAAAAGTAAGCTTTATTCCACTGAGGATTGATTTGAGAATAACTGTATAGAAATTGTGTTGTAGAATATATATTTTAGTTTTTAGTGCCATATTATTTAGGAATCTTTTCCTTGTACACCGATCAACCTTAACATTAAAACCACATGCTTAGTACTATATAGGTCCCCCTTGTGCTGATCCATAAAGGCATGAATTTCACAAGAAGGAGTCCACTGGTATCTGGTACTAAGACATTAGCAGCAGATCCTTTATTTTCAGTAAGTTGAGAGGGTGAGATTTCCGTGTATTGGGCTTGTTTGTCCGGCTCATCCCACATATCGGATTAAAATCGATAAGAGGTGAAGAGGGCAAATCAATCCTTGGACTATTTGTAATGCTCCTGAAACCGTTACTGAAGAGTTTGATCAGTGTGGCAGTGCTCATTATGCTGCTGAAAGAGGCTACTGACATTAACGGATTCCATTGCCATGAAGGGGTGTGCTTGGTCTGAAACAATGTTTACATAGGTGGTACATGACAAAGTGACATACATACACACAAGCTATTCACTTTACCTGCCCGTGGTTTTAATGTTATGGCTGGTATTCAGAAACAAATACAGTTGATTGATGACTAAAATGATGTCTTTTGAATACGAAGGCAATAGAGCACACGTTCCACCGGCGCTCCCTAGTTGTTGCAGACTCCGTGTCCCATATCACTCAGCAGCTGCAGTCACAAGCTCTTGTCTCCATATCCACAGCTAAGGTAAAGTCCTCACTGCATTCTGTAGGAAAGGTCATTTGTCCCAGTACCTCCACCAATCTAAAGGTGGGCCTTGAACACAGTGTGGCACACAACCATTTGTGAAACTTTGTTGTGCAATAGTGGTAATTTTAATATTCAATTTTCAAATTTTGCTTATAGATCTCACTTTTAAAAATCTTAGATTATATGCATTAACAGTTTGGTAGTGTGTATACATAAGTGGAAGTTTGTGTAACTGTGAGCTTTTGTCATACTTTAGAAAAGAGTGATCTCTGATAAGAAGTACAGTGAACAGAGGCTGGATGTGCTCTCAGCTCTGGTACTAACTGAGAACATTCTGAATGGCCCAAGCACCAGAGAAAGACGACTGGTGGTGTCTCTAGCACTCAGCGTGGGCACTCAGATGGTAAGGGGGCAATGAGCTTAAGGTGTGGATTGTATCTGGTTTACCCAAGGACACGTGTGTTAACCCAATTTAGTATACACATGTGTAAAAGGCAAGGTAATGTAGTAAAGTAGGGTTGTCCATTGTAGTCCTGTCTTGTCCACAAACTGTTTGCCTATGGTTAGGTTTACAGTCAGTTACACATCAAGCAGTCAAGTGTCACTTTTATTAGCATAAAGGACATGCAGCAGCCCCCCGCCCAATCAAAATGCAAGCAGAGAGTTTTGAGTGGTACTATATAGCTCGTCGTAACGCCTCCAGTTCTCTTGACAAGTTTGTATGTGCTCTGCTGCATTCTTGGGGGGAATTTGTGCACACGCGCGCCCACCCACACACCTCAAAAACTGCAAACTTCTGTAAAGAAATGCAGATGATATGTCTACCATTAGGCGTAGTAATGATTCTTATAAGTATTAGAATTCTGCCACAGTTGGGTCCTTCAGCAAGACCCTTAGGTTAGGTGGCAGCTTGCAAAAAATGGAGAACCCCTATACTAGTATATATTAAGTTGTTATTAATTGTTTGTTGTAGCTATCTTTTTAATATGTATTTCCATATAACATTTGAAGTTCTTAAGATCCAAACTCTTATGACCCATATTTTTATATGGGTATATTTTGTTTTATGTTGTGTAATGAGTACATAGAAAACCAAACAAAGACTAGATGTGAACACGACAATGTGTCCTGTTATACTAACAATCTATACTAATTACCTGCAAAGATTTATTTCTTCATTCTGTGTTGAAGAAAACATTTAAGGATGAGGAGCTTCTACCTTTGCAACTTGTTCTGAGGAAACTGGACCTGATTAGTGAATTAAGAGAGAGGTGAGAATTCAGTTCTATGTGTGTATTATATTATACAAATGTTGCGCTTTTAAAATCACATTGAAAGGCAAGAAATTCCTCTTCCCGGCAGGGTCAAAGTACATTGTGACTGCAGCTTTCTCTACTGGCACCGGGCAGTGTTTCCCATTTACTTGGATGACGTGTACGACAATGCTGTGGATGCAGCTCGGTTACACGTACGTCTCATGACATCCCACAGTCATTAATGCACCACTGAAAGTTGAATGTTGAAAAGCATATCTTACATATAAACTATATATATATATATATATATGACACTATATACTGTTGATATTTGTGTTAATGATCTATCGCGATACACATTGTTATTGTTTTATCGCACAGGCCTGCTAGCATCTACACATCATCCCTAATGTTATCGGGTGTGAGCGTAAACTATTATACACATACTAAACCTTCTTAATGGCAATTCACAATAATTATAGCAAAGAAAGTAATGTAGTGTTACGACCCCCTGCAGGAGAAAGCCGTAACACTGAAGAGGATAGTATGATGGACCTGATATTTTTGTTTGACAGAAGCCAAAAAATGCATTGATATACAGTATTACGAGTAACATGAAGGATGAGACGGATGAAACAGCGACTCAACAAATGAATGTTTACATAGATATAGATTAGCGAAAATATGCAGATCAAGAGCAGGAACAAACATTGGAGTACTACTTACAATAGGACAGGCACATGCACTTTCAAATGCCATTTATAGGTTGTTGCAAATAAGCAGTAAAATGTACAAAACATGAGTAACTAGGACAAAAAAGTTTTTTAAAGTAAATAAAAAACGCATCACTGAAGTGAACAATCTGTAGTTCAGACGTGAGCTGATGGCCAAGCAAGCAGTGAGCTTTCAAGTGAATACCAGTCATCTGCTTGTTAACTTTCACTTCTGCTCATGGATCCGAAACATCGATTGGCGGTTAAGGTGACCAGCTGTTTGAAACAACATTTAGAGTTAAAAAAGATTTTTGTTTCTCATTGTAATTAATTGTAATTTCTAAGACCTCGGCTATTAACACAGACATTGATGAATGAACCTTCAACAGTGTCTCTCTGTGTCACTGTACACATATAT
>JAUZST010010615.1:0-12328 GCA_034779995.1 Parotocinclus haroldoi | reverse complement strand
GATCTGCTTTTTTCTACAAAATTAAACAACTGAAGGAACATCCTCAGAGACTGGTGATTCCATAATTTTTGCCAGGGGTTGTACAAATGTGTGACATAGTTCACATAAAAAATAGGTAGCACTTTTATAGGTTAGCTCTTGCCATAGTGATTCTCTAAGCTAAAACTTGCCAAAGTTTCTCATCCTCCCTACATGTTCATATGGATATTTATTTAGAAGGCTTTACAGACCTGATGAGAGGCACATTGTCTAGAGTACAGCATAATGTTGGTCCCCTCTGCATGGGCAAATCCTCCTCACAGGACTGATTATACCTCCTAAAGAGAAACATCCAAACACACAAGGTCAGAGAACTATGATCAGGTCTAAGCCCATCATTGATTGAACCAGAATTTGAGACATCAGTCTGGCTCCTTGTTTAGCAAATATATCATAATAGTGGATGCCATATGGTGTGAAAGTAATGTACTGGTATAAATGTGATGTTATTAGGTAAATTGTACAAAAAAAATAATTGTAAATAGTTGTAAATTCTGCAAAACATAATGTATTGATTGTCTATCAGAATTTGAAATAAGTAATTATGTCTAATTACACAACTGATATGTTTCAATCTAAATGTCAAATTTAGGTCCGTAATTCCCTAAAAAATATTTAATAGCACGTGGAAAAGATACCACTGGATCTGTGATCAATCTGTTTTGTCATTATGCATAGTTTGGTTAAATAGATACAGTGAAACAGTAATAAATAATACATAGGCTTGAATAATAAATCCATAATCCATAACAGGGTTTCCATTGTCCTGTGAATATATATATAGACATTACTTCATCATTTTTTAACATTTCCACCTTTGACTCACAGTACAGTCACAGCAGCATATGTTCTTATATGAGTGTAACATGAAACCCCAATTTTCTGCCACTGCTGGATATGCAACACTGAAGACTTCAGTGCTTCAGCACACGTGTAGAAGAACAAAAACTCAGTCACTTATGAAGCAGCTGCACTACAGCTGGACAGTGGATGTTTTCTGCATTACAATTGTGGGGAAGTAGTAAAATATGTTTAATAGGTTTAATTGCAGTAGCCTGTGACTTTACTAAAACAGTGGCTTACAATGAAATGCACCTTTTGCAATAAAAAAAGATACAGAAATTCACACTTGAACATATGGGGTATTTAATTCCTGCTATTTGAACTAGAACAAAAGGGATGGCAAATGTATGCAGGCAAACACAAAAAACACATTTGTCTATCTTTGTAGGGACTTCCCACTGATATAATGATTGTATGTAATAATGATTGTAGATAATTAATACTACACCTACATCTAACCTGAATCTTTGTCACCCAAAGCAAATGTTTTAACTCTTTAGTTTTTTTTAGCTGCAGTTTCTTTAAAATAAATAAATAAATAAATATTTAAAAAAACAAATTTACCCATGGGGACCAGCAAAATGTCCCCACAAGGTAAAAAATGTCAGATATTTCCATCCTTGTGGGAACATTCGGTCCACACAATGTAATATTAACATATTACACAAGACAAAAAGTCAAATTTATTAATACACTGCTTTACACACAACATTATATACACTATATATAGTAGTACTATACTATACTATACTATACTATATATGTAGTCAGTGGCAAAACCATGTGCAAGACGACGATATCAGGCAGAATAGCAAATCAGGCAGTCTTGTATTATGCATGTCATTGCATTTAGGTGGGGTTTTCATATTGTGGAATAAGGTGGGATTTTCCTTTAATAAACAATGGAAAATGTCTGAATGTTACCTGAATACTAACTGGGTTTTACAGAATAATCATTCCAACTCCTTTCAATTCATAGAGGTTTTCAATTTTTTCTGGCTTTCATCAGAAACCTCTCCAGATGAATCCTGAAAAGCAGACTCCAGACTGTGTCTGGATTTCCATGATTACAGCCACCATGGTTGCGAATCCTGTCAGTTTGCAATGTCTATATATATATATATAAATAATTATTAGGTATAATACAGTTAAATACAATTTTAACAGAAATAATGAGCTGTGATCATCAACTGATATTACTGAGTACGTGATATTTTAGGGAATATTTTATTTGGCTTCAGAACATACTGTAAGTATCTGTATTATTTTTATTGTGACAAAGATCACACACACTACTTCTAGTAGTAACAAACCTTATACAATTGTGAATAGTTTAATAATGATCTTTCTTGCCCTGTAATGATTTACCAATATCTCTGCTGACCTCAGAAACAGCCAAGAAACATTTACAAATCTTTTAACTTTTAATCAAGTCTGTCTCACGTAATCTTAAATCCTTTCATACTCTTTCTGAATAAATAACTCATTATACAAACAAACAGCAATGCATAAAACCCAAATGACTTTTTGCTAAGGTCTCCAACTGATTTAGTCTATAGATCATATAACCTGATGAGCCAAAACAATTTTATGATGTTACATTCAAAATTGGTTGTTGTAGTCAGCCTGTTGAATACAAGAGAAATGAGCAGATGTAAAGACCTGACTGTATCTGACAAGAATCAAAAGATCATGGACTGACAGCCAGAACTGGGTTCAAAAAGCCATGATTTGAGAAGTCTGTTTATTTGGTTTATTTAATGTCATTTTTAGCATCAATTAGACATACATATTTAAATCGGACCAATTTAGCATAACCAGTTAATCTAAAGCATGTCTGTGGACTTGATTAAACCCACATGAACACAGGGAGGACATCTAAACTCCATACAGACAAGACTCTGATTTCAGGATAAACCAGAGACACTGGTGCTATGAGGCAACCACACTACTCGCTATGCCACTACGCCAGCCCTGGTAATGGTAAATACATGCCAACAGTAGTCCAAGGAGGGTCAAACCACAACTTTAGGATGATCTTAGGAGCATGAAGAGTTTAAGGGCTGCCCTGGCCTCCATATTTCCTATATTACAGTCTGTCAGAGTGCCTGTGGCACATGCTGCAACAGCAAGTCTGATCTACTGCATATCTCTATGCAACGTACATGACTTAAAACCTTTCGACTAATTTCTTGGTTTCAGAAACAGAGTACAGGTTTAGCAATGGATGAAAGAGGTTTTTGTGACCAACAGCTTGTTGGTCAGGTTGTCACAATATTTATTTTCACAGTTGGATGTACAGGTATGTTTAGTGCAAATGGAAATGCATGAAGCCTTACTTTCATATTGCTGTTTAAACCAAACGCGGCTAACATTTTTAGTATTGCTTTGATGAACCTTGGTTTAGAGGAGTTAAGATATTAACTGAGATGCATCAAACATTTCCCTGGAAATCAAAACAGCACAGAATGTACCAACACGTAAATAATTAAAGTAAAATTCTTACCAGTTATCCACTGGACAAACATGCTGGTTATACAGGGCCATGGTATACCTGATGTAGAAAATATAACAGTAAATACGCAAAGCAGCCTTTCAGTAGAAACAAAAGGAACACTATGTCTAAACAAGAACCCACACATTAAAAACTGATGTTGTCTCACACACAGTTTAGTTTTTTTTACAGTGCTTATGTAGCACTTGAATTACTCTTGGACCAAAAACCTGTACTGTCCAGTTTTATAGCAGAGTAGTTAGTGATACTAGGGTATGAAAGCATGTGGATTTTAACTTGGTATTGACTCAGACATTTAGCAGTTACCATACACGCTCAGACAATAAGAAAAAAATTGAAGTCCAAAACAACATCCTAATCCATGAGAGACATGCTAAAATTACTTGCGCATACAGAGCTGGCAATCTATTAAGGAGTTTATACACATATTCTCATTACAAAGTCACACCTGGCTTTTGTGGCTGCCCTCACATGAATAAATACACTGATTCTAGACAGATCTTTTTTTTTTGCCTGCCCCAAACTAGCTGGATTGCACTGCCAGGATCCTGGAAGGCTTTCCCAGCCTCAGAAACAGTGAATTTGTGGCCGACCTGGCTCAAAGACACCAACGTGATTCAATCCACATTAACTGCCATGATGCACTTGCATATTTAGACCGCTTCACCATAAAGTTTTACAGGTTAGGAGTAAAAATAACTACTCAGCTGGTCAAAATGGAAAGAAATAAAGACTGGTTCAGCTGAAGTTGACCCGGTTGTAGTTAATGTGAGTAGATGGAGAATCCTGTTTTATCCTGGGCAATCCAACCCGTCAGGATTAAACGAAGTATAAATGTTTTTCTCCCTGCAACCTTTCTTCAAGCAATTCCACTTAGTACTCAGCACGTAAGCAAAGACAGAGACTGCACTTGCACAATGAATAAAATCCCTTGCTCCCTTCCTTAATTTCCTTAGTTTTTTACATGAACTCTTAGCAGGAGTCTAGCTAGATGGTAGCACTGGGCTGTAGGCTGTGTGGGCTAGGCAATGTCTATTAATTAGCACTTTATTTTATATATAAAGGCATCTGCTATATACTGTAAGTGTTAAAGTTACTGCTGAATTTGTACTGCGTCTTGATAAAGCTTAAACTTGCTAATAACACTTGCCTACATTTGAAAAAAGTTTTCTGCTGTCCTAATTTTGCTGATTTTACCCAAGTGAAAGGTGCCGATTCCAAATATAAAGTAAACAATATGCAATATGCAGCTTGGAGGAAAAAAGCAAGAACACAGCACTCACAATTCTTGATCCAAAGCCCTAATTAACTGTTTCATGAGTCCCGATTTTATATGAAAACGGGGGGAGCAACACTTTTTGAGGATTAACAAGTAGTTAGTTCTTGATATTCTTTCCAACTATATCAAATTTCTTGACAGAGGGCCATTCTTTCCTTGTATAATGCTCAGCTATCCCAAGGGCACAACAGGCAAGGACATTTTGTGTAACCACTGTTGTCCATCGATACAACCTTCAGGTCACCATATATAATTCAGCAAAGATCATTATATTATTTTTTGGAGAATGGTTCTCATGGATTCAAGAGATAAGTTACTTTCATATTTCCTGAGTGAGCAAGAGGAATGGAAGGTAACACACCTTAGGTGGTTCTTTGAACTGCCAATAAAAAGCCTCCACTTCTCAGCTACATATAACTATCACATCCCATTCATTCTATAAGTCCTTTGACGTTAATGCAGTGTACCATTTCCTCGTCCATATGGAAATTGATGCCTGTAATAATTACCATGCAGAAGTAGCAGTCATCAACATTGTTTTGAGGCTCTCACCACACCACTGGAACTCCAGAGATGAGACTTTTTTTTGCTGACACTTAGTCCAGGTTTTCAACACATACCCTGCACGCTTTATGTGGTACTCAAAGTTTGCCCTTGTCACCCAGTTTAACCCCAAAATATGCATAATAATCTTTTTGTACCAAGTCAAATATATTTGTCCTTTGTTTGGGTGTTGGAAAACAACCACAACTGTAACAGAATATATCAGGATCATTCTGACACTCTCTATGAACTATTCTGTTTCAATTAATCATAGACAATTCTACAAACTGTAAGGAAACAATTGAAGTATGCATATTTTATGCAAGCTAGAATAGAATAGCACAATACAAGATTATAATACACTGCTTACAAAAATTATGGGGTATTTTATTGGGGATATTTATTTTTTAAGTATCCCCTAATTTGTGCAGTATAGTTCTCTCAACTTGCCCATGCAATCACCCTGGAAATCACTCTTAGCACTGTGGTGACACTGAGGTGGTGGTGGTGTTAGTTTGTGCTGTTCTGGTAGGATTAAAGCAGATACAGCAGTGCTGCTGGAATATTTCGCTCACTGTGAACTATATTAGACACATCTACCATCTATTGATCTGCCTTGTAAAGTCTGAGACAGAAACTGTACACTCTAACACACCACCACATCACTGGCATACAGCCACAGGGTGGACACACAAACCTGTCTTAAAAAACAATGTATGTAACCACACTTCAGTCTTGGTCGAATTGTTTGATTATGAGCTTGGGTAAAGGATAGACAGAAACATGATCTGAACTGATTTATTCGGAGTCCCCGCCCAGCACCGTGGCTGTATTTCAATGTTCAGGGTTGCTGATACAGCAAGGTCACAGAACTACCTACCCAGCAACCTGTAACACTCAGCAGATGGCAGTAATAGATGGCAATCAGAACAAACATTTGGCTCCTGAGGGTCTCACTTTTACAATGTTTGCAAAAATGCATAGACAATCACAAACGGACAACAAGAAGTTGTTTAGCAAACAGCTGTGTCGCTAGGCTGTCTCCTTGTACCAGCACACACACCTTCTGTTTGTTCAGTCTAACTGCCTTGGACATACTGCAGGGTCAGATACAGGTTAAACACCAGTTAGGGTGTTTCCATCCCTCAGAGCATCTGTATATGCATGCACCCAGGTACACTCCCCAATACCGTGAAGCACGGTGAAATCAGATTTAGTAAACATACAGTCTTCCATCTGCCTCAGCCACCACTGTGAATAATTACACAAACAGTTACCAGGTCACCACTAACACCTCTGACACAACCGGTCACACATTGACTAGAGAGATTGGTTATATAATTCACATTTAAAATTCTTCAGAGCTTTTATAAAAAAAACACTTATTTTTAAACTGCTTACAATATACTAAAAAACGTTTTATAAAAACAATGCAATTGGCCCAACCTGGTCTCTTCTGAAAATAACTGGTATTGTATACTGTGGAGGGACAATAGCATTCTGTTTTCTTCCCTTATTCCCAAGACATGTTATGTCAACTGGCATCTCTAAAGTGTCACAGAGTAACTGTGCCTCGCCTAATGTATGTCTTTGTAATGTGGAAGGATTCATACTAACTTATTTAAAAATTAACAATCACTTCAATGACAAATACAATTAAGCACTGCCAATGATCAACACAGGGTAAAACACAAGATGCATCCTAAAGTACAAACTACAGACCCCACCACTGGTGGGGTAATATAAAACCCCCAAGTCTAAATGTATAGCTAGTAATTAAAAACACAAAATAATGATGTGATTTCAATGGATGATTATAATCATGATTGATGGTCGACGTGTATTGTGGTCAGATGAATCAGTTTGAGTTTGTGGCCGGACACCATGTGCTTTTTGCAAGACAAAAAAGGACCATTCAGACTGTTATCAACAAAAAGTCCAAAAGCCAGGGTCTGTCACTGGAGCTGTCAGTGCCTTGGTAAAGGTAATTTACACTTCTGTGGTTGCAGCAACAATGCAAAATCACATGCTGCAAAAACGGGTATGGACACCAAACTGGCCTCCCAGCAGTCCTGACCTGTTCCCAATAGAGAATGTGTGGGGAATCTTGAAACTAAAAATAACGACAACGACGACCATGTAGTGTTGCAACTCTTAAGGCGTGTTTGCAGGAAAAATGAGCCAATTCCAAAGGACTGACAAATAATATCCCATGTTTAACAGCCTAAACTAAATCCAAGATAGAAAAGCTACCACTGAAACTTAGGACTAAATAGAAATTCATCAAGAGTAGAGAGAGAGTAAAATATGCAAGCAAACAAACAATTCAGCAGTATAACTGTGAGGCCATAATCAAACAAAAGCTAAGGCACTAAAGTTTCCATATATAACTATAAGCAGAGAGCCAAAAACAATTGCAGTCCAAATCTAGGACAACACATTTCAGTCACAGTTGAAGCTCTGTAATTTTCAGAAAACCCGTTGTGGAGACATGATTACAGATGCCTTTTCAACGAGACTCATGGAAACAACTATTTTAAGGCGCACAAGTTGGTCCATGTTTTATAGGGAAATGTGGTCAGACCGCCAATACTGACAACGTGGTAAGAATTAGTCCAGGGCACTGCTCAATCTCTCTGACAGCCAATGATGCTTTATGGAAAGTGTGGGAGTGTTTCATGCCCTCCTCCCATGCTTTATATAACTATCCCTGCCCTGGTGGGTGTGGGAGAAAGAGGACTCCTGTGTGCCCTCAGAAACAAGAAGGCTAAGAGTATTTTACAGGAAGAACTGAAATGGTGAGACAACTGCAAACTCCATACTATTGTTATACAGTACATAAAGTTGAGATTTTTTTTTATCTTGCTTTGAAATTGGTCAGCTCTTCCCCTCAGACATAACGTATTGAGGAGAAAGACATGTTATTTTTTCACCTCTGTGGGGTTATACCACATAGTTATCTGTGAATTTTTACTATACCCACAACCAAACTTGACACACTAGTTGGCACATTATTTAACTGCTCCACAACCAGCAGAGCCTGTCCAATATTCGTCGAGTTGATTAGCTAATACCAATGGCATGTGTAAGTTGCGCCGCTCTTAAGAAGCTGGATCTTTCCTTGTGTTGCCCATCTTGACCTTTCCTGGACTGATTTGATAAGCTCATGTAGCACATGTAGTCTGAGAACGCTCCTAAGCACATATTAAGCTCAATCAACCAATCAGATGCTGAAACTACTAAGCTTTATATCAATTTTAAACAATGTGAAAGAGGGTTTTAATTACTTAGAATCTATCCTAGTCTCTTTTGTGACATTATGGACTATTACACACCTTGTTCATGGAATGACCAGTTGGTTGATCATTCCTTTGTAACAAAGGTCTTTTAAGTTCCACTGTGGATTGACAGTCCAAACACTTTAGAGATGGTTTTGTAACCTCTCCCAGCCAGATGAGCATCAACAACTGTGTCAATATCCAAGTTCAGTAAATACAACAGAGTGCCCACTCGCTCCTGAATGTCATCCAATGGATTGTAAACACCTGACTAATTTCACTTTCAAATTAAAAGCTAATTCTATAGATTTGCATACTATTACCTCTCACAGATATGTAAATTTGATCATTTTCCACAATAAATAAATGGTAAAAATGTATGTTTTGGTCTCATTTGTATAACTGGGTTCTCTATTAGGACATGTTAGAAACTCTAATAATGTTGTAGATAATATTTGAGTAGAAATATATAAAAAAAAATCACTCAAACCACCCCTCAAGTACCACTGTCCATACTTAGAACCAAGGATGAGAATAGTAGATGAGCTCCTTATCTATACTTCAGAACCCTTACATTAAAATAAATAGGTTTGTGACCTTAGTATTTTAATGAGCATGTTAAAGTAGTTAATACATTTCTTTTCTGCCACCTTAAAAACTAAATTTAATTTTAAAAGCAAGACCTGGAGAAACTGATTTGATACATGGCTTAATTTTTATTAAGGCTGATGGTCCCCCAGATTGGATCTTCCAAACAAGACAACCGGGCAAACTTAAATGATTCAAAATCAGTTCTGAATAGAACCAAATCAATTGATTATTACTCTAATTCTTAAAACTCTATGATGGTTAACAGATTGTTACAGAACTGATGAAACAGTTTTCTCTTTCTTATCAAGTAATCACTGAATGGTTTAGAACCATTGTACCCGTCTTACATGCTTCAATGAAATAAGATCAACACAAATAATGTATTTCAATTTTATTCTGCCTTCTGTTTGGGCCTTTATGCTTCTTAATGGCATATTTATGTTTTTACTGTATTACTTCATCTCTCGCATTGCTGGCTTTTTGTCATTTTCCTTCAGCTATTCCAACAATTATTGTTCAAGTCACGTTTTTCTTATTCCTTAGGTCCAATATTACAGAGCTTCAGTTTGCTGTGAATTGGTGTACATTTGTGTGAATGGTTAGGACTGATTTGATCATAGACCCAATTGTTTGCTTTCTTTTGTCGTCCAAGTATTGTCCAGTACCAAAGTCCAAAGGTATCAAGTATTTCTGTCTTGCTTTTACACCCAAAAAGGACCACAGCTTGATAGGAAGGAAAACATTCATGGTTCTCAAACACTGAGTGTAGATTGTTTTAGTTTACAACCGCTTTTATTAAACTGGACTCAGTTCAGTAGCCTGTAAACATGGCTGTGTCTTTAGTTGGAGATGGTTTTACGCATACATGTTCACTTTAATGGTCAGCTCCTGCAGCCTAGGTGATAAGTTGTAGACACAAGTGTGTGTGTGTTTTAGGGATACTCACACAACCCAGATGCCGGTGATTGTCAGGACAGGCAAGCTGATGGGCAGGATCATCCACACAGACATCACCATAATGTCCTCTTCTGACCGAGTCTGTCTGCTCCTGCCTCACACCTCCGCCTGTTCAATGTACATGTAACCTCATGGCAGGAGCTCCTGGAACTGTAAAATAAGGTTCCCGGCAATGACATTTAATGCTCCATGTTGGCATTTGGTTGGATGCATCCCTGTAAAAAATTGGAGTCTTGAAACGGCGTCTCAGATTCGCTTCACTATGTCAAGACGCTAACTTTCCAAATACTTTCCCACGAGTATAACACCTGAATTTAGAAACCTGAAACCTTCTTTTGAGAAACAAAAAGAGGTAGAGTGTTAGGTCTTCTAATGTCTTACCTTGGTCCGCTGTGAGGTATATTAGCAGATTAGCTCCCCTCTCCCACCTTTTTACTCCCAGCTCTTCAGAGATCCTTCTGTCTCCCGACCTCGACATTAACTGCAGCGGGTAATAGCCAAACAAAAAGCGGATTCTTACGCCTTTCCCATCGATCCGTGCTCAACTTTTACCGTGGTAGTTTGTCTCAGCTTGATTTGTGTGTATATGTGTGTGTGTGTATACCTCGCCGTTGTGGCGTGCTGCAGTGAGCTTACAGTTGGGATACACTATAAGTGGCAGCTGTGTGGCGCTGCTCCTCCCCTCTTCATCACATTTCCCGTTTCGTTCCAACATTTCTATATCTCTATCGTCTTTGCTTCCGATTATTCCATGAAAACGTGTTTGACTTACTGTTTTACCATATGGGAGAAAACACATTGCCAGTTTAGACAATGGTACACATACCAAACCGGTGACCAGTGTAGATGTTGGCTACCATTTCTGAATTTTTTTTAAAATAATCCCTTGTGAAAAAAAACTAGCATGATGCTGGACTTTTTGCTGGGGATGCTTGTCTTTTGCTGAAGATGCTGGTGACCAGCACATCATGGTATTTACTGGTAATGCTGGTGACCAGCACATACTGGTCTTTGATGGTTCTTGGTTGGTGGTAACCAGTGCATGCTGGTCTTTTCTGAGTATGCTGGTGACTAGCACATGCTGGTTGAACAACAAAACCAGCACGATCATACTAGGCAACCAGATTTGCCAGCAAGGTTATGCTGGTCATCCAGCAAAACCAGCACCACACCATCTTAAACCAGCATGGATCGGATGCTATAGTCAATGCTTGTTTTTTTCAGCAGAGATGCCAGAGTCTCCCACGAATTTCCCACAAAACGTTACTGCATACTTCAAAGAGCGCAATTAAAACTATAGTCTAAAGAGAAAGTGTCTCACAAATTTCCAACGAAACCTTACTACATGCTTCACAAGAGAGCAAATAAAACTGTAGGCAAAAGAGAAAGTGTCTCACAAAATTCCCATGAAACCTTACTACATGCTTCACAAGAGAGCAAATAAAACTGTAGGCGAACGAGAAAACGTCAATCCAGTAAATATTTTAATTCATTCAGGTACACTTAACTAAATACTTTTATGTCAGTACAAGCCAATGATGTGAAGGTGCACATAGAAATTATGTGCCACTATCCACAAGAAAATTGGTTTGATAACATATACAATAATTGCAAATTTACTGTGTATGAAATGTGTTATCAATTTTCTTTTGTAGTTGTAATTGCAAACATCATTTTGTATTGACCTAAATAACAACACTGGTAATAGGCTTGTATTATCTTATAACAAGCAATGATAAAGTGACAAGACAAAAATATTAAAAGTAACCCATGGCCTGTGTCTTCAGTAAACCGTTACAAACTTCAGTATCACTTTAATAACACTTTAGTATCCTAGCACAGTGTAATGTGATATACCCTCAGTTGCACTTTAGTTAGGTACACAAAAATTATACATGAATTCATTGGCCATTTATCATTATTGTTATACTACAAGACAACACCATGTTTTAAAGCCTAAAAACAACACACAACATTTCAGAACCCCTGCTGTGCTGAGAATGATTTACTAATAATCTTATACAGTAGTGGTCCTTGTTCTGTATTCTGTCTTCATTTATAGACAAGTTAAAATCAACTGAGGGCCTTGAAATTGTAAACAAACAGTGTAAATGCAATGCCAAAGTACCCTACATGTGACAGGGATAAAGTAAAAGTGCACCCTAAATAAGAATCAAACTAAAGAACCTAATTAATATGTATATAGCAGTGTTTACATGCACAGAAGCTAAATATAAAAACAAGAGAGCAAACACTTATAAAATAAAATAAATAAATAATAAA
>JAUZST010010614.1:0-12328 GCA_034779995.1 Parotocinclus haroldoi | reverse complement strand
TAGAACAGGTGTGCAGTGTTACCTGTACAGTACTGAGTTTAGAACAGGTGTGCAGTGTTACCTGTACAGTACTGAGTTTAGAACAGGTGTGCAGTGTTACCTGTACAGTACTGAGTGTGTAACAGGTGTGCAGTGTTACCTGTACAGCACTGAGAGTATACAGCAGGTGTGGATCGTGCCCAATGCTGGCGCTGATGCCGCCACATTCGTGCTGGCAGGACTTAATGAAGCTGATGATCTCATCTTTGTTCATTCGGTGTAACTGCGCCATCAGGTCCATCACAGTCAGACCCCAGTAAATGCCGCTCATGCGCAGGTACTCTGACAGGGTGTACTCCTGCATGCAATGGAAACGAGAACAGCAGCCCCTCGTAACTAAAAAAAAAAAAAAAAAGCTCTAAACAAAACGAACACAGATTCTTCCTCCGTTTGCACTTACATAGTCATCTTTTTTGGAGCCGTAGGCAGCAATGTAGTCTGCATGCTTCTCCAGCAGCAGTGCGTTTGGAGCATCGGGTTTAATCACCACGTCTTTAATCTGCGTCCCCTTTAAAAAAAAAAAAAAGTTTTATAAAAGAGCTGAAAAACTAAAGGTGTCAGCGCAAAAATCACATGGTCTTTAAAGGGTTAAATAGTCATATTAAGTAATAAAGTTATGAAACATGTAACCATTTCCTAATTATTATGTAAAATCTATTGAGTCCAATAAAACTATAAAATTTGAACAAAGCTGTTAATGTACTTGTTTTTCATATTTTATCCCTACTTTTAGAACCTAATGAAGAAGATATAAAGAAAAAAAACTGTACATACACCTACAGGACATGTTCTAGTCGCCTCTGTTATTCCATTTTGTATCTAATAAGATTATTATTAGAGAAGTTTGGTAGCATTGTAAGAGCATAAAAAACTGCACTAAACAGTGTACATCCGGATCCAGCCAAAAACAGAAAGAAAGAAACATCCAGGGTTATTATTTAATGTTTTTACGATAAAAGATAAAAGTTCCAAATTCAGCAAATGTGGCCAGATTCATTAAATGTCACCGATATTACACACAAAAAAAAAACCTTTACTCTGAATTTTGTATTCAGTTTTTCAAAAACACTTTATACACTTTCAATGCATGACCCGTTAAATGACATGAGATATTTAACACTTTCCGGGAAGGGAAAAAAAAAAAAGCTCTGCGTTCATGATTTAATGCGACGGTAGCTTAATGTTTTAAGCAAGATTAAGGTATTCAATTCAATTCAGTTTTATTTCTATAGCGCTTTTTACAACGGTACATTTCCTCAAAGCAGCTTTACAATCTTATATGATCTTAAAAGGCCAATCCCAAGCCTAGGGCGACAGTGGAAAGAAAAAACTCCCTGAAAGTAGAAGGAAGAAACCTTGCAAGGACCAAAACTCAACAGGGGACCCGACCTACATGGGTGGCCTAGGTGTTAATTAAATAAATACTTAAAAGTATATTAAACTTTTAACGATAAACTCAATTTACGGCGGATTTGTGGGAACATTTCCCCATCATAAATCTGCACAGTGCCTCTTACAACAGAACTTAGATTCAAAACAGCTTAACAAACATCCAGGCCCACAGCCCTAATTCAGTAAGCCAGGGCGACAGCGACAAGGTAAAAACCTCCATTCATTTTATAAATAAGACCCTTATTATATAAACTTCAGTTCTGTTTTTATTCTACCACCCCACCCTTGTTTCATTTAATTTGTTATTACATATAACATATATCCTATGTTAATCCATTTAAGCCCGATTTATATTAATTTATATTCCTCCCCTGCGGATGTTGAACATTTTGTTTCACTTTACATTTGATAAAGCTTTAATCCCATTATCTAATGCTACTTAACTGTGTTTACTGAATTACCGTCTAAAAGTTACACATACACCTAATTCACACCAGTCTTTTCTTGATCACTGTTACACGGTGACATCCTTCGCGGTGTTAAAGTTATGCAATGCTTGGCAAATGTTTATTAAATCAGTAAATGTAATGAAGTTGCTTCATGCTATCCACTTCCGCTATCCGCTATCCACGTTAGCCTCTTTTAGGAAGGCGTTCGAAACTGCCGTCACCCTTATACAGTAACTTCAGCATGACGTTATAACTCAACAGTGCAACATTTTCTCGTTTAACCCGCCCTGAGATAAATATAAAAACAACTATAAAACCATATTCAATCTTATTGAATCTCGCTCACCATCCTACAGCAGCTCAGCTCTCTTTGATAGCAGCTCTCATGCTACACACGTCATCAACACGGCACCGCTCTCTGATTGGTGGACTGTTCTGTAGGATTGTGGGAAATGTAGTACATCCAGCTGTTATACGCGCCCTTTGGTTAAAGGGGTGGATGATCAACGGTGCTCCTTCGCCCTTCACCATTGTCGCCTTTCATCATCATTGTTTTGCTGCCAGTGCCACTAACGTCACTTTGGGCACGTTTTGGAGCTATGGTGTAAATGTAAACGATAATTTCACAAGAAAACTGCATGCAAGACGATACGTGGTTGCGCCAGAGATACCACTAAAAACACGAGGGGCTGGTTTGATTTATGGAAATTCACAATAATTATAGGTAATGCAATCGTGTAGAAATAAGCACGTAACATAGAAATCTGTAATAAATATGAATTATAATTTGTTAATAGTTCAGTTGAGTTCAGTACAGTGTAAGATCGCACAGCCGATCGCTTTGCCGATTTGAGTCTGTTTACGGCCGCTACATCCAGGACTAAAAGTAAAATTTTAATTTCCTGTTATGATTTATTATAAGCGTGTTCAGGCAAACTGCACCTACGTTTAAAGTTAAAGAAATCTTAAGTCTTGGTTCCTCCCAAGGTTTCTTCCAGGTACTGGGCAGAACTTACAAGAAGAAGATCGTGGGTTCGACCCAGTTGGAGTGGCCTGATCCTCCCTGTGTCTGCATGGGTTTACTCTGGGCACTCCGGTTTCCTCCCACAGTCCAAAGATGTAAGCTAGGTGAATTGACGATACTAAACGGCCTGCTGTTTGATATTAAACGTTTACTGATCAAAGGTGTAGGATGTTGATGTTCCCATGTTCCTGTCATGGACACAGCCACGTGCGCTGAGGTGACATTAAATAATCAAGCAAAAGCAGAGAGAATAGAACAATGTTTTTTTTTTTTTTTTTTTAAATGTTTAATGCATTTTACTCCCCAAATAACTGTGATATAGAGGTATATTTAAATCTATATCATATTGTTAAAAAGTCTTGCCTAAGTATTCATCCGTATACGTATAAGCAATTTAGCAGTGTATATAATAATAATAATTAAAAAAAACGTTGTATGTTTGGTTCCTTGTGTCTGAAAACGTTTCCATTCTGTTTTATGATTCATGTAGTTGTAGCACAAACCATTATGTTTGCTCAGTGTGATCGAGCTGTACCTCTTGCCCTCAATAAAAGACATCATCCCGTTTCAGAAATTGAGTTAGAAAGATTAAGAAATACATGTACTTTTTATACTATGTATGTCTATATAAGTATGTCTTTTTTTTACACTTTTTACACATTCTGCCACCTCTGCAAACATCTCCAAAATAAGAGTCTGACCTCACTTCACGTTCATGCGGAGCAACACCTGTGACACTTACAGCTTTTCTTTAGGAAGCGTCTATGAGCAGCGAACAGACCCGAGATTTTATTACAACACCATTAAGCCATCACATGAAGCCAATATTATTTTATTTCATACTGTTCAAAATCAGTCATGATAAATCTCTCAACATAAAAAAAAAAAAATTACAGGTTAAGATCAGAACATTCCAACGTTGAACCCGTACGTGATTTCTCTGGACGGTATGCTGATAGAAAATGTGTAAAGCCTCTTAGTATTAAGGCTGTTTAGTTTGATACACACTAACTGTTCAGGATATCTGATATACAAAGATAAGCACGGTGAGAACAAGGCATCACTGTCAAGCGCCACCCCTGAATCACTAACAGTTAGAAAAGATGAAAGCTGAAGGTACTCTGAGCCTTAGATCTCCAAAGGCACGGCTGATATGTCACTTAAACAGCCAAATGGCAAACATTGACTGTAATCAAATGATCTGAACAATTCCTGTAGGTTTAACCGCTCAAGTGCTGCTGCGTGTTTGTTTTTGTCTCTCCTCGTTTTCGCACACGTCACTGCTTGTACTTGCCGAAATGTTCTCGTGAAATTATGAGTCTCTGGATTTGAGCAGTGCCTTCATAAATCTGAGAATCAGAACAAACGGCGTTAGTTAGAAAGCGAAGAAATAACACTAATAATAATAATAATAATTGGGGAAAAAAAAAACAACAAACAGTGTTCACGCTGATTTCCAGCACATCAGTCATTTGTTTGTAGATGCCCTTATCCAGAGAGACTTGCACTTAATACAGCCTGGCAATTGTAAGTTAAGGGCCTTGCTCAGGGACCCTGCTGTGGCAGAGGTGGGATTTGAACCCTGGACCTTCTGGTCCATAGTGCAGTGTCTTAACCGCTAGGCCACCACAGTCCCAGTTTCACCTTCTATCCATATTTTTCAATTTGAGGTTCATTATGATCTGTTAAACGGGACTTTGATCGGACATTAGCAGCTTAGATATTTTGCACATAGTGCTCTTATTTTACACCATAGCATCAATTCAAACATTATAAAAACACTTCGTACTGTACAATACAGTGATTCTTATCTTTGCATCTTTTATTAAGCTTGAAACACTAAAACGAAAGTGAGAGGGTTCTATATTTCAGGTCTGCAATTCTCTTCTCTTTCACTAGGTGTCGCAAGGGTTCGCTTGCACTAGTTTTCTGTTATTAATACGTGAATTAGGAACAGATAGTTGTTATATACTGGGCCTTCATTTGGAAGATATCGTACTCCAAATACGGGAGAGATGAACGCTGGGAAAAGCTCGGTTTCATTCATTCATTCATTATTCAGCAAATGACATGAGATATGACATACTTTATTATAAGATAACAATTTTGCCCAACTTTAGGTTAATGTAAGTGACGCGACGATATATTAAACTCCTCGGTTCAAGATAAAATTCAGGTTATTATGGATTTTTTGGAACCGAACTCCTACATAAATCGGGGAGTAAGTGTATATACAAGACAGACTTATTTCCTATTCTAATTTTTAAGACCTCAGCTGTTGAAGTGAACGGACGGACATTAAACAGCTCTTATCGGTTTAAACTTTCCAAACGTATAACACTTACCGCTGATAATATTATAATAATATCACTTGCACAAATCCAGGTATTTTACTGATTCAACTGAAATATGATCAGAATGCCGTAAATATTATTTCCACTTTGACGAATATGATGTATAAACATCAAACGTTGTAGTTCATTGTAATTTCCAGGGTGACAGATTGACTGATACCAGATGTTTTTTTTTTCCCCTACAAAAGTTCCCGTACTGACCTGATAAATCTTGGCATCTCTCATCAGCTTCTCCACAGGATATTCACTGTTGAAGCCGCTTCCTCCGAAGACCTGGACGGCGTCGGACGCCACCTGATTGGCGATGTCCCCTGCGTACGCTTTAGCGATGGAGGCGTAGTAGGTGTTCCTCCTGCCCTCGTCTACCTCCCATGCTGCCCTCTGATACGCCAGTCTGGCCAGCTCCACTTTCATCGCCATCTCTGCCAGCATGAATGAAACCGCCTGGTGCTGGAGGACAGAAAACGGAACGCATGATTAAATAGCCAGCTCTCGAAAAACTACGCAGAACCTGAAAACATAATGCACTACAATAAACAAAGGATGCTTCCATACAGATGGAATGCAATGCACGGTCCCGAAAGAGGGGAAAGAACAAACTGAAAGGACGATCTAATAATATTTATAATGGTCACAAAAATGAGATGCTAGCAGTAAAATGAATTAATGCCTGAATGAACCGATTCATCACGGTGTATTTGGAAAGGTCAAGTACTTCAGCGATCAGCCTGCCGAACGTCTTCCTCTCCAGGGCGTATTTGGTAGCTTCGTCCAGCGCTCTCTGGGCGAGTCCTACAGCTCCCGCAGCGACCTGAAACACGAAAACACAAGTCACGTCACGTTTATTATTTCTACAGTGGAGCATTGTCCCAAAGCCGCTTCACAATTTTAGATCATCTTCTAGGGCCAATCCCAAACTGAGAAAGCTTAGGGTAACAGCGGAAAGAAAAATCCCTAAACATTATAAGGAAGAAACCTTGGGACGACCAAGACTTGGGGGACTGACCTGCTTTGTGGCTCAGACATAACATGTAAATGTAATAATAATAACAACAACAACAATAATAATAATGATAACAACAACTAACTCACTAACTAAACTAATTTATCTAGTCAAGCAAGTTTGCACTTTCTATAATTAATCATTTAAATAATAACAAATAAATAAAATTCTATATAGCGTAAAAATATTAGGATCCTGCCAACCGAAGGAGGGAGAGAAGTACTGCCCTCTGGTGGTGCCTCCAGGTTAGTGATGACGGAAACAACGGATCCAAGTTGACTGGCTAATTAATTAGTACTGTAGCTTAAGTTTTAACGCAAAACGTTGATAAATCCATAAAAGCTTCACATTGGGCAGTCGAGTTGCAGAACAGTACAAATATGATTTGAGATGGTTTGAGAGTCAGTTTCGATTTACAGGACAAAAAAAAAAAAAACAGGATAGAGTCCTTAATATTAAGGTTTATTTTAAAATATTAAATAAGGATTATTAATGCACAGGCTAGCTGCAGTAAAGCTATTGTAATTGCGCTGACATAAAAGACAGTCTCTTAATAAATAAGTGTATCTGCCACTGCCACAAGGCCAGTCTTCCCTGTATGACGCCATTAACAGGTGTAACCCCATTTAAAAACCAACCCCTAACCCCCATTCATAGTCACGGTCTGGACGGTGGGGTGGTAGCCTGTCCTGGACCAGACGGCACTTCTGCAAGCGAACAAGCCCAGCCTGGGCTCCTCCTGAGCTGCAGCTTCCTTGAACTTCATGCTGAATCCTGAGCAAGTTAAACTACGTGGTACAGAGAACATTCAGTACTTACGGGAGGTCTGGTCTTGTCGAAAGCTCCCATAGCAATTTTAAAGCCTGCCCCCTCTCCGATCAGCACGTTCTCTTTGGGGATTCTCACATCCTCGAAGGTGACGCCCCGAGTGTCCGAGCACCTCTGACCCATATTCATCTCCTACAGAACAAAAATAACAGAAACATTTCGTCACGTAGGAGCCGCGCTTATCTGGAGCGCTTTACAACTGATGCAATCTTACAGTCCGAGCATTTGCGGGTGGGTCACGCTGAAGGTCCCAACAGGGGGGGGGGGGGGTCTGGTCCACCTTATCTTACCAGTACCTTCAATTCTAAGCCAATACAATCCTTTATCATTCAAAGATCATCATTCACAACGGTCAGAGCAAGTTAAACGGGGAGGTCATGCAGACTCCATGCAGAAAGAACCCAGGCCGCTACACCCTGGGACTGAACCCGGGACTTTTCTTGCTGCGAGGCGGCGGTGCTACCCCACCGAGCCCCCGTGCCGTTTGGAAACACTTCAGCGTTAAAATCCTAAAATCACAAGTGCTGCATTTGTAAAATGTAAAGTTCTTGCCTTCCTGCCCATCTGAATTCCCGGAGTGTCAGCGTCGACGATGAAGCCGGTGAAAGCACCACTGGCAGGGCATTTAGGATCAGCATTGGTACGAGTAAGCAGGAAGTACCTAAAAATACAAAAAAAATAAATAAATAAAAAATACTTTGTGTCATGACTACGGTACGTGTGGGTTTTTAAAATCATACGTGTTTTTTTGATATACTGAAAACAGAAGCTTACTCAGAAGTTTTAAGCAAAATAATGTACATTTTCAAGACTGGGAATTTAGTGCTAGTGTATTATACAGATGTGATTGCAGATGTTCTCATAGATACTCAACAAATACAAATTCATTTCATTTCATTTCATATATATGGGGGAAAAAAAAACTCGATTTTTAGATGCATTTTTAGATGAACATATAGACCAGCTTGTGTTCTTAAACATTAGCTCTTACTCACTGAGCTCTGGAACGCGAGCGGGTAAATGGTGGAACCAGACGCAGCGTACAGAGACACAACTGGTGTTTAATGGACAGGCAGAATCAGCGTCAACAAACAGTCCTGGTTCATAAACAAAATAAGTGAGGGGTAGATGTAATCCAATAAGGGCGAGACGAAACCGGAGTCGGGGAGGCAGAAATACAGGTCGAGGCGCGGCAAGTCGGCGATTGATCCACAACCAGGTGAGAGCCACGAGACTTGAAGTGCAGGGAACTAATAAGGAACAGGTGTGTGTGTGTGTGTGTGTGTGTGTGTGTGTGTGTGTGAGAGAGAGATCAGAAGAACGGTGATGAGGAGCGTGTGCTAGGCCGGGTTAGATCGCCTGAGCAGTTCGTATGTGTGATAACGTTGTGTGATAACGATAATGTTCTACGTTCAGTGCTTTTATTTACAGGCAGTAATTCTGCATTTTGACTCTTCTTTCTGCAGATGCTAGGCTGAACGTGTGTTCTACGTCATTTCATTTATTTGTTTGATCCTCAGGATTTTGATTCTATGCTCAGAAATGTTGATTTATTTTTTTAAAAGGGGCAGATATTTATTTATACCATTTTTGGAATATGCTAAATTGCTTCCATTTGTTTTGTTAATAAAACATAGTGGAATTAAATTTATCCTGGATTTGTTTCACATGGTAAAGAAATAAAAACCTCCGTATAGAAAAAAAAAACGAATCGAGATGCATCGATAATCGTTGCCCTCTGAACTGTAATCGAATCGTGCGGTGCCTAGAGATTCCCACCTCTCACACTCACACTCACACTCACACTCACACTCACACTCACACTCACACTCACACTCTCACACTCTCACACTCTCACACTCTCACACTCTCACACTCTCACACTCTCACACTCTCACACTCTCACACTCACACACTCTCACACTCACACACTCTCACACTCACACACTCACACACTCACACACTCACACACACACACACACACACACATAAATCTGAACAAAATGGCTTACACAGAGAAAAAAAATAGTATTTCATATGACCTCACTATTGCTTTTGGTTTATTTTTCAGGTTTTCATTACCGCATACACATTTTGGAATTCTAATTAAAAAAAAATATATATATATATATACATATGGTCACTATACTATTGCTAAAACAACAGATCTAATGTAATAAGACTTTTGCATAGTACTATATATTAATGAGTCATTATCAGTCCTGATATTAAGAAGAGTAGACATTTAATTTATGGCTGGCGGTTTACGTGAACTTGACACAAAATTTCATTCAATAACAAATTGAAGTTGAAAAATGAATCCTGTAACGTTAACAGACACATACCTGTCATTAACCCTGCTGACAGTCTGTGTATCTTGTCTCAGAGCTTGAAGCTGTTATATTAAAGGCTTTTTTCCCAATGAAAAAAGAGCATATTGTTGAGTTCAACGTTATTTTATGACTGATATCCCACCACAGGTCACATTTTAGTTTTAAACTAAAAAGCAAGTATCCTAAAAGCAGAAAATGATTAGCAAACATAATTATTCCAACTGCAAAATAACTTTGCAACACTGAGCTCCACCATACCTATGGGAGCCATATCCTTCAAATGACAGTACAAACAGGCGTCCGTTATTTCTTTCCACCTTTCTGAATTCTTTTCATTTCGCTTGTTTTGTTGACGGCTGCTTTGTGGAGACATTGCAGCTGGACGCTTGTCAGGATTTAAATAATTCCAAAACGAACATGGGTAAGATGACTTCAGTTAAAGGTTCAGAATGCAAGTTTCAATGTTTTGACGATGAACCGCCAAGCCCCAAGTGAAGCTTATAAAATGTAGGCAAAGGAAGATGGAACCAGGTAAATGTACCAAGCAAAAAGCCAAAGTTGCTGTCAAAGGCTTAAGACAAACTTCATGTTAAGTCAGGCAGCCCCTGTGGGATGTTTAAGAGTCTGCACTGATTGTTTAGGGAAACTATGTGCTACTAGTGTGTTCTGCCCTCCAGCAGGACTCACTGTGCTCATAAGAACACCTGCCCACATCAGATTGCCCACTAGAAGAATATAAGGAGAAGAATATGTCTTGAATGGTCTTTCATACTCTATATAAAAAGGAAGTAAACATTGAGGTACATACAAATTTTCCCGTCTCGCCTATGCCTGTGGGGTTTGTCTGTCTATAAATTAATCCTGCCTAATTCCTTACCCTGATTGAGAGACAGTGTTTGTGAAGCGAGCACTGTAACCCAGTTTCAGAAACATTCGCTTCCCACTTGTTTGTGCGAAAAGTGCATTAGCAAGTGCACCCTGTGTAAAGCTGACCCCACGTCTCTTTCATTCAACTGCATTCTTTGACTTGAAAAGCTATAATAGGCTTAGGTTAAAGTGGTTAAAAGGCACTTGCTAGGCTAGAAATGCTAAATATTTTAGCTTAAAAGCAAAGACAAACAAATATGCATTGAGATGATGAACTCAAGCATGCACGCACACCTAAAACGAGATACATCTCTCAAATCCTAGTGAAAAACATGGCCATGTGACACTACGTTAAGAATCTGTGCCAAGACTGGGGCTCGTCTTCATTATTTTAGTCTTGAGGCACAAAGGTTTTTATACATATACAGTCGAATCCAGTTAATGGGACCACATGGGGACGCGATCGTTTTGGTCCTAATAACCGGCTGGTCCGATTTAACTAACATACCCTATGTTATAAGACGGGACGTTCAAACAAGAACTACTGTTGCTTACCAACTTTGTTCATTGAAAAATACATTTGCAACCAAAACCATTTTACAACACAATGTGTAGATACTCCGCCTGTGAAGCATAATACTGTAAAAAACAAGTTCTTACTAAATTCCAGTCAACATTTGAAGAATTTATCCAGTGGGATCTGACGTGTTCTTTTGACGGACTACACTTGAACAAAATGAAGTGGTGGGTGTGTTTACCTCCTGCTGGTTTTGCTGTTGTTAACACAACTTTTCGGATTTCCTGACCTTTGATAAAAGCATAAATTCTCCCAGCGATCCCAAAAATCCTCCCATATCTTGCTAATCTGCTTTGTATCCGCTAGGTGGTGACTTGTGGCTTATTTTTCTTATTTGCTTCTCATGTTCTTTGGCCCGATTAAGCGGAAGTTTGGTCCAAATAAACGAATAAAATTACAGGTATATAATAGGATTTGTTTCGGTACTTTAGGATTTGTTCCAAATAAGCCGCTGGTCCCATTAACTGGTGATCCAATTAACCGGATTCGACTGTACTTAACTATACACTTGCACACAGTCAAATATGAAAAGCTGTTAATAATTCAGCCCATAAGTCAGTGACTCTCACATAGACACACCACTATACTCACATAGGCATTTAACCTCTCACATACTAGTACACTTTCTCACATGCACCTTCAAACCTCTCACATATGCTTTCATATGCAGTAGGTGAGAATTATTGAAATTTGTATTTTTTTTCCAATTTAATTTAATGAGGTTTTTTTTCATAACAAACCACACAATATGCCCGGACGTTTGCGTGACCCATTGAATATTTGAAAAAAACACTCTCTGTCTTCTCAGCCCCAGTGACTGCAGATTAATCAAGTCAAGTGACTGCAGATTAATATCCAAGAAAGTCAGCACTTTTAGATCTTGAAGTGTGAACTGTAAAGCACTGAGATATCATTTGTATTTCAAACCTGAAACACATTTAGAAAACAGTTGGGATGGAGGAAATTTACAGCTAGCAATTAAAAACTAAGTAATGATGTTATTTTAAACAGGTGATGTCAATAGGTGATCATAATAATGATTTGATACAAAAGCAGTGTCTACAAAAGGTTGTGTCTCTAAAGAGCAAAGATAACCAAAGAAAGAACAAAGAAGAGCAATTATCTCAGCAAATGTATGAAAAAAATACTGAAATGTATAAAAACAATGTATCACAAAGAAGGTTTGAAAGGGATTTATGTACTGTTCTTTGTACAGTGCATAAAATCATTAAACAATTCAAGAAATGTGGTGGCGTTTTATTGCGAAAAGGGCAGGGGCACGAAACTGAAGAGGCATGATCTCAGACAGCACTGCATCAAGAACCATAATTTATTAACAGCTAATATAAAGTAAAGAAAAATAATTAGTACATTGCCGATTTTCCAAGTTTTCGAACTTGGAGAGGTCTGTATTTTTTATTTATTTTTTTAATTTGTTGTTTAATATGTTAACACACACACA
>JAUZST010010613.1:0-12330 GCA_034779995.1 Parotocinclus haroldoi | reverse complement strand
CAAGTATTAAGTCTTGTTTGCTAGAGGGATCAAATACTTATTTCTCTCTGCAAAATGCAAATAAATTTATATATTTTGCACAGTGTAATTTTCTGAATTTTCTTTTAGATATTACTGTATATATCTCACTGTTAAAATAAACCTACCCTTAAAATTATAGACTTTACATATCTTTATGAGTGAGTATACCTACCTAATCAGCAAGGGATTAAATAATTATTTCCTCAACTGTAGGATCACATTTATTCAATATTTTTATGTTTTTATTTCCAGTAGCGATTATAGTATCATTGGATGGATTCATTATGATCCATTCTAAACACAATTTCCCCAAGAGGGTCACAAAACACTCTTTACTCTTCACATGCTCAGTGAGACACATCTATTCCTTGCACTGGTGAATGATAGCTAACAGCTGCCACCACAACTTCTTAAGGTGTCACAGTCTTTAAAAACTTAGGCACCACTAGGATCAAGTAACACATGCATTTAGTTTACTGGCTTGCAAGCTGCTTCATATTCTTTAATCTTTACCTGTAATTCTGTAGTATGTTCTTTTAGTTCACGATACTCCCAGAAAAATCTTGCAAAGACATGTTTTGCTATACATGTTTATTTTCTTTGTGCGCATTGAAATACCATTAAAAACAGAGGTGAAAAAAGACAACCTCAACTTTAGATTTGAATGCACACCCTTTGGAATAAATAATTGAAATGAGTCGCTTCCTATAATCATCAGCAAGCTTTTTACACCACACAGCTGGAATTTTGGACCACTTATCTTTTGCAGACTTCTCCATCTCCCTCATCTTTGAAGGGTTCTTTCTCCCAAAAGCAATTTTCAGATCTCTCCACAGGTGTTCAGTGGGATTTAGATCTCATGGACACTGATACACCTTGAATCTGCAGGACAGCTTGAATTTCTTTGGAACTTGATTAAGGCTGCTTATCCACCATCCAGACGATCCTGCTTTGTAACCATTCATTAATTTTTCTCTTCCTTCCATGTCTAGCTACAATGTTAAAACTTATTAATCATGTTGTACACTGTGGACAAAGGAACAACAAGATCTCTGAAGATGGACTGGAGATTAACCTTGAGATTTTAATAGTTTTCCACAATTTTGGTTCCCAGGCAGATTTCTTCTCCTCTTTCTGTTCTCCGTGCTTAGTGTGGCACACACAGACACACACAAAATGAGTGAACTTCTCTACTTGTTTAATGTGTGTTTTTTTTTTATATTGCCCACGCCTGCTACTTGCCACAGGTGAGTTTAAATGAGCATTACATGCTTGAAATAAAGTTATTTACCCACAATTTTGAAAAGGTGGCAATAACTTTATCCAGCCCATTTTTTTGTTTTTTTCTCTGTTTTTTGTGGTGTTCCAATACACTCAAAGAAAATACACATGGGCTTAATTTTCTCAATGCAAACTGGTTACATGAACAAAGCAATGTTGCATGAGTTCTTTTTGATGTCTCATTTTAAAATCTATTTTGTTATTTATGTTAAATTGTATTACTATATTTAATATCTATATCTATATTTATTTAAATGTTAGTGTTGATTTAAATTATATTATTTACTTAATTTTACTTTTACTTTAATATACTTTTACGTAATTATTCAATTTACATCTAGACTACATCAGCTCAGAACTAAATGGGAGGACCTGGTCAATGACCTAAAGAGAGCTGGGACCACAGTCTCAAAGATGACCAGAAACGGATAAATGGATAAAAATCCTGAAGGGCAGGCAAGTTCGACCTGCTCACACCAGCAAATGTCCAGGCCCATTTGGAATTTCCACTTTTCCACTTTGTGTCAGACCATCTCAGATGAGCTTTGGTTCAGAGAAGCCGTCGGCTTTCTGGGTGTTGTTGTTGCATTTGTAGGAGCTGGTTTTATTGCTGGTTTTATTACTATATTAAAAATGCAGACAAGCTGATCATTCTGGCCAGTTGGCGTGTGTTCATTCTGCTGTATGAGATTATAGCCTTCTAGCTTTTCTGTCCTATTTACCCACTATAACAGACGCAATGAAATGTGATTCTACAGCAGCCCCCTGCGGTGGTGGAGAGGGTCAGAGAAAGATGATAAGGGATGTGGACATGCCTGGAATATTTTCCACCATCATGGGTTCGGTTTGCTCCCCTTCCAAAGACACCACTGAGAGACTACACTGTGTCTAGAAATTACCAGAGCATGGTCTGATAACAACAACCAAAAAACACCCAGCTGAGTTGAAGTACAGGCAATTTCCAACTATGTCTGACATGGAACCTGCAGTCACAACTCAGAGGAAGACCTCTACCAACAAGAATATAAAAAAGCTGCGTACATTGAGCGTGGTGTGCAGCCTTGCAAAGAGCTGGCAGCAATGGATATGCGAGAATGAAGAGAAGCAGGCTAATGAACCCACAGGCTGGGCCCCAGACGGCGATGGCAAAACTGAAAATAACGAACCAACCAAGCCTGTATATTCAATGAAGAAGTCACACCAAAACCAAGAAAAGACACAAAACGGTGAGCCTGAGGCAGGAGAATCCTGTATCAAGACCAAGCAGGTGGTGAAGACAGTGACACAAGATGTCCTGGAAAAGAGTGCAGGCATCGGGTTCCTGACCAACCGCCTTCGTAAGGACACAGCAACAGAGGAGCTGGACAAGAAGCTGAAAACTAAGAGCTCACCTACCCGACGCAGAAAGTGTTCCAACATGGTGTCTCAGCTGACCCAAAGCTGGAAGGTGGTGGAGCAAGAACGCAAAAGAGCTGCAGAAGATAAGGACAGGATTTTCTCTAAGGCTGAAGAGAGCGTTCTGGAGTTAGATATTTTGGATACTCCAGAGAATGACAGTGAGAATGAAACTCAGTCACTCAGGATCAAGAGACCATCAGCATTTGGGTGAGTGCTGGGCTCTCAAGCCAAGGCTCTTTAGTGAGTTAAAGAGACCTCAGTTCAGAACTCTTGAACTGGAAACCTATGAACAAGTTTAGATCCATTAGTACAACCCAGTCATGCCACTGTTGTCTATAAATATTTCATACCTGTATGCAAATCTGTTAGTAGTCAGTAGTAGTTAGTAGTGAGTGTAGCATAAAGAACAGATATTACTAATTAAATACCCTTTTAGGCACATAGTTTGTGTGATTATATGTTTGAATGAGCTAATTTACATATATTACATTTTTTCTTAACATTTCGTATCACAGGTCCAAGAAAGAAGTGGAGGAGGCCAATAAAATAAATACCCTCTCCAGTAAATACAGCACGGTGGGGAACCTGAAGAGTCGCTGGCAGAACTGGGCTTCCGAGCACAGCACTAACCAGAAGCTGAACCCTTTTAGTGATGACTTTGATTATGAGTACTCCATGTCCACTCGTCTAAAGAAAGGCGAGGAGGGCTACGGCAGACCCAAGGAGGGAAGTAAAACAGCAGAAAGAGCCAAACGTGCTGAGAAGCACATTCATCGTGAAATTGAACACATGTGCTTCATCATCCGGTCCATGGCCGACCCTGACCCAGATGGCTACACTCGGGTCACCTTTGGCGAACTGTTCGACAGATATGTGCGAATCTCAGACAAAGTAGTAGGGATTCTGATGAGAGCCAGGAAGCACAGCAAAGTGGCTTTCGAAGGGGAGATGCTGTGGCAGGGCAGGGATGATGCAGTCATCATTACACTTCTTATGTGACACAAGAATAGCATTTTTTGCCGTAATCCACTCCGAGAACAAAAACGAGTCTGATATTTGCTACTAATTGCTAATAATTTGCTACTAATGTTGCAGCTTATCGCTAATACTTGGAGTATTTTATTGTTAAATTATATGTTGCTCAGCTCAAGTTTTTGGACAAAAAGATATGTAGCGCTTGTATAATGAAGTTTGTATTTATTTTAGTTTAAATGCACGTCTAATAATTGCTAAAATAAATTGTATGGGGGTAAATAGAAAGGAAAAATCCATTACGTAAATATAACACCATACATATCTCAGTTCACTGTGTGTTTAACACGTACTGCGTTTAATGCAAGTGAACTTATTTAATGATTGTTTCTATCCACTAGATGGCGAACTGATGTCACACTCTCTTTTACGCTCCGCGATATTCAATGTACAATCGTGGCCCAAAGTTTTGGTTTCCACAAAATTTGCTGCCTTGTTTTTCTTTTGTTTGTTGTTGTTGTTTCTTTTTTATGTAAGATGTACATATAATGAGTAATGGTACAATGACGTATAATTATAAGTATTATATATTTGTATTTTCTTATACATTTTATTGACAAATACATCCAATTTAAGCAAAGACTTTATATTTACAGTGTTGACCCTTTTTATTTGACCTCAGCACGCTGGGTCAGAATCAGAATCTCTTTATTTCGCCAAGTATGTTGCACACATGTATGACATGTTACAAGCACACAGAGGGTTAAGACGTTTTACACTATGAGAACCACAATTTCACAAAAATAATAAATAAAGAGTAAAGAAAACAAATCTTGAATTATGGCAACCTAATCTTACCTAATAAGTGCTTGGAGTTCATCACAGTTTCCGGGTTTTTGTTTGTCCAACTTCTTTTTGAGAATTGGCCACAGGGTCTCAATGGGACTCCATAATTCTGGAAAAAGCATAGTTAATCTCCAAAGTGCAACTGGATCATTGGTAGAATACCATTGCTTATTCATGGCAGTGTTGTTAGGCACAATTGTGAGTGAGCCCAGCCCAGTCATCTGCAGTCCAGTCCCTATACTTCCTACATAATGACAGTCTGTCTTTAATCTTTTTCTTGGAGAGAAGTGGCTCCTTTACTGCCTTTCTTGACACCAAGCCACAAAACCTTCCTCTCACTGTGTTCTCAGATGCACTCACACCTGCCCTCTGCCATTCCTGAACAAGCTCTGGTGGTGACCCAATCTCATAGCTGCATCTTTATTAAGAGACAGTTCTGATGCTTGCTTGACTTTTATGGTTACCCTGAAGCCTTCCTTACTGCAATTGAACCACTCTCTTTTAAATTCTTGATAATTCGAAAATTGGTTGATCGGGGTGCTATCTTACCAGTAGCAATATCTTTGCCTGTGAATCTCTTTTGATGCAATACAATGATGACAGCACTTGTTTCCTTTGAGGTAAACATGGTTAACCTAATAAAACTTAAAACCCCCACTACCCTTTTAAAACAACCAGTCTTCTGTTCTTACCAGCATTACAGAGTAATATCAGCTGCCTTGTCCTCATTAACTTTTTCTCTTTTCTCACTTGTTTGAAATGAATATAAATAAATAATTACTAGCTTCTGTCCCAGCTATTTTGTATTGTGTTACAAGCCTAAAATACAGGAATTGGTGTTTATTAACAAAGTAAATGAAGATGACCAGAAAAAAACATACAATGCTCAGGTTCATACTGTCTGCAATGAAATAAAATGTACAATGTACAATTTTCCAATTTTCCGCTTGTAATACCACACCTGTTTTTTATTAATATTAATTGAACACAATATGCTTTGACACATAAGAACAACACACCATCATAATTATTATTGAAGCCTAATATTGCATAATTTTAAATATCATACATATCATTCATCTTATTAGGAGAACACTGTCACAAGCAGAGGAGTTGCAAGTAAAGGAGTGGCAGATAATAAAGCTAAGTACGATGAGGTCTTAAATGGATTAATGAAGAATATGGTAGTGTTTGTGCACATACAAATGAGCTCAAAATTAACATAACTGTTCACCTACCGATCAGTATGAAAAACGAAAATGTGTTCACTGCTCACAAAAAAATTGTAAAATGAATATGAAACAACTAAAAAGAATTAGATTTAATTTCATTAAACAATATCATCAGAAAAGCTAATTAAAAGTTGTTCGATTGCGTTAATGTAAACTCAGTTATCATTATGTGATGTATTTATGGGGATGAACAGAAGAATGTTAACTGGTTGAGAGTTACTCACATTGACTGTTCGGTAGGGTGTATAATCACCCAAGACATAATAAATTGACTGACCAGTGATGGGGCATGGACAGAATCAGTCCGTCATTTTTTGAAATAATCGTCATTTTGAAATAATCCCTAATTTTGAGTATGAAAAGCTTGCACATTCTGTTTCCTTACAGGCTTCAGAAAATAAACTTAAAAATACGTTTTACAGGCATATTTTGATTTCATAACAGGTGTCACTGTTGCCATGCTCAAATTCATATCCTCAAATGTAAATCCAGGAATTAAAAGAATAAGTTTCCTCTTGCATAATTCTGTACGTGAACACGCAGTTTACAGTGATGTAATGCAGTGATGCAGTTCCCCTTCAGTTTCGTTGTGTTACTACAAGTCCCAGAATTCCGTGGCATGGCATTGTACTCTAGTAAAATGTCTGTTGCCAGGTTGAGTGACTTTTGGACACGTTTTAGACTATTCGTAACCTGACTATAATTGAAAATGAACTTGAAAAAGCTGATAAATTCACATCAGAGTTGTAGATATATTTAAATCATAGTAAGACGGCATTGCGTAAGCACTTCCCGATATGAAATGAAGAGAATTAATCTGGCAACAGCGGACCTGCCAGGATTTGTTAATACGCGCGGAGAGATGAGATGAGGTGCTGTGTCTGTTCAAGTCTGAACATTATGTGCCTATATTCCATGGAGTAGCAGAATGGCTGTCCAAGGTAAGCTGTGCACGTGTGTACAATGATGGAAATATGAAAGGTGAAGATTTTCTATCTTAGCAATGCCACATCTAACTGGGTTGGAGATGGGATCTGGTGTATGATTGGCTTCCGCGGCTGGATGTAGCTCTTGTAGAGATGTATACAATGGAGATGGGTTTGAGGAGAGTAATAAGGCTGCACATGTGGTGTACAGATTCGCGATTCGTTATCTGCTGTTATCCACGCGCGGATGCACACAGCTATATATAGGTTACGGCATGCAGTGATGTGAAGCGAGGGCGATCAGATTATAGCAAGAAATCCAAATGTAACGTTATTTTTGGGAACGGGCGCTCTAAATGGTGAGCTGAAGCCTCAGAAGTGATAAATTATCACACTTGTAGATGACGTGTTGATCAGCTGCGTGGTGTTTTGAAGGAGAATTAAGATCATGATGCTCGGTCAGTCACCACATCTTGTTGGAGGGATCCTGTGGATCCAGAACCCCATGAGAGGTACGTTTATCAGTCATAAGGAAACCGTAGAATTGTATCTGGCTGCATCGACTGAGTTTCATCCAGTCGCAGTTGCACACTAAATCTGGTCGGACGGCATGCCTGATCTCAGCTGGAAGAATGTAATTATTTTCCTGGTATGACTTTAATGAATACAAGTGGAACACTTAATGTCGATGCGTGTTGCTGAGTCTGAAAGTAAACAATACAGACATTTTTGAAAAGGCGCCGCGCAGGAGCTTGTTTAGCCAGCTAAGCAAGAAACAGCACAAACTGTCCAGTTACTTAGGGTGACCTACATTTGGATAATAAAGGTACATTCGCTATACAGATAATAGCATCCTAAAACAATCTCCACTTTATACTAATGGACGTTTTCTTCAATACCATATCGCCGTTCACCTTTACATGCTTATTTTTGTAAATGTGGGTATTTTTGGTATTTTAGTGTGGTTTGGATTCTCGATTTCTTTTATTTGGTACCCATTTCATGTAAATTTTCATTTTCTAAATTACAGCAGTGTCACCTGGTGTGGTCTGCTGCTGTAGCCCATCTGCATCATGATTTTGTGTACTTTGTGCACTTCTTCATTCCCTGGTTGTTTGAGTTACTGTTGATTTCCTAACAACTTATGACCATTCTTCTCTGGCATTAACAACAAATTCTCACAGAGACTCAGGAAAAATAATATAATAGAAAAAACTAGGTTTCCCCACCTAATGACCTACTTGACCTATTTGATTAATTTTTCTTTAAGAGGCCCTCCTATTCTGCACTAATTACCTGTATTAACTGTACCTGTTTGAACTCGTTACCTGTATAAAAGACACCTGTCCACACACTTAATCAATCACACTGCATCCTCTTCACCATGCTCAAGGCCAAAGAGCTGTCTAAAGACACCAGGGACACAATTGTTGACCTGCATAAGTCTGGGATGGGCTACAGGACAATAGGCTAGCAGCTTGGTAAGAAGGCAACAACTGTTTGTGCAATTATTAGAAAATGGAAGAAACACAAGATGACTGTCAAGCTTCCTCAGTCAGGGGCTCCATACAACATCGCACTGCTCCAGACAGCAAATGTCCAGGCCCATTTGGTTTGGTATTCACCATCTGGTTGAGAAAGGAGGCATGGGGAGAAGGTCATGTGGTCAGATGAGACCAAAATAAAGTTTTTCCACTCCCCGTGTTTGGAGGAAGAAGAAGGCTGAACAACCATCCTAACCGGGAAGCGTGGGGGTGGAAACCTCATAAGTTAATTGTGCTTATCTGAAAAGGACACAGGACGACTGCACTATATTGAAGGGAGGACAGATGGGGTCATGTACGGTGAGATTTTGGTCCCTCAGTAAGAGAAATGAAGATGTGTCATTGCTGGGTCTTCCAGCATGAGAATGACCTGAAACACCCAGCCAGGGCAATTAAGGAGTGGCTCCATAAGAAGCATTTCAAGGTCCTGGCATGGCCTAGCCAATCTTCAGACCTGAACCCAATAGCAAATATTTGGAGGGAGCTCAGTCTTATCCAGCAACAGCCTCGAGCTATCTGGAGATGGAGGAGTGGGCCAAAATCATGGTCAAGAATTACAGGAAACATCTGATCTCTGTGATCGCAAACAAAGGTTTTTTTTTTTAAGGTCTGTTTTTTATATTCTGTTAAATACTTATTTAATGCACGAAAATGCAAATTAATTGATTAGAACTCATACAATGTGATGAAAAAAATTGCCCTTAGTGTGTGACTGTGTACATGTGCCATATGATGCATGAACAATGTGATTTTTTTGGACTGTCTCTCACAATTGAAGTGTATTTACTATAGAAATTGCAGATCTCTTCATTCTATGAAGGTCTGAAAACGTCGGCAGATGTATCAAATACTTATTTTCCCTACTGTATGCAAGGTTGTGTATTGGTGCATTATTCAAGTTTAATATATTAAAATATATTTTATACAGCTCTCTTTTTAGTTTATGTTGCTTATAAATTTAACTTTAGTTTCACTTTACTAGCTTTACTAGTTTCACTTTCACTACTGTTTAACTGCTTAGGGGTCAGTACGTCCAGGGATCGAGCCCCACCTTTGCCAAGTTGCCGCTGTTGGGTCTTTGGACAAGTCACTTAACCTAGCTGTAAGAGATGGTCAGGTCAAAACGGGTGAAAAACAGGGCCCAGCGGGCCTGGTGGGGGTTGGGGCCCTTGGCAGCCTTCAGAAACTTCCGGTTTTTGCGTTCAGTGTACACGGTTACCTGGTGTTGGGCTTCATCCAGCCAGTATCACCACATTTCCAGTGCCAACTTGTTGGCCAGGGGCCCTCTGTCGCCCACGTCATAGTTACTCTCTGAGGGCGTGAGTTTATGGGAAAAGAAGAAGGCAGGAGAAGGTTTGAATTTGAATCTGTGTGCCAACTAATGCCATGGGGCTTGTAATCGGCGGTAAAAATTGGCAAGACCAAGGGAGTGTTGAAGGTTCTTAAGGGCACGTGGTTTCAGCCACTGGAGGACCGCGGGCGACCATGGTCTTGTTCATAGGACTGGTAGAGACTCACACGTAGACTGGGTGTGCAAATCGTACTTCTTCGTAGGTGATGATCTTGCAGACACTGGAGTACCTGTCGTATTTGGGATATGTCTGATGGGAGGTTGGGTGAGTAGACCAAGATGTCTTCAGGGTAGACCACCACGAAAGTGACCCAGCATATCCCGTAGCACATCATTGATGAACGCCTGGAAGACATTTGGCTAGGCCGAAGGACCTAACTGGGTATTCATAGTTCCCAGAGCTGGTGCTAAACGCAGTATTCCATTCGTCCCCTTCTCTGATACAAACAAGGTTATAGGTACGGAGAACCAGTTTGGTATACCATTGTGCTGCACAAAGCTGTTCCAAGGCCGAGGGCATGAGCAGCAGGGGATAGGCGTACTGTTTGGTGATGTAGTTGAGCCCCCGGTATTCGATTGCACGGCCTCAAGGCATCCTTCTTAAGAACGAAGAAGAAACCGGCAGAGACTGGACAGGTGAAGGGTTGGATGAGGCCGAGACAGAAGTATTCCACAATGTAGTCAGCTGTGGCTCAGTAGTCACTTGTATCCTCAGTGGAGGAAAATGGGCAGAGACGTTCTCTCGGAAGTGTCCAGCAGCTCTATCGCATAGACATAGGGATGGTATGGATGGAGGGACATGTGCCCACTTTTCCCAGCTAGTCATGGGGAACATTCACTTTGTAGGGCTGAACCGGAGCTGGACAGACGGTAGGTGGAGACAGTTCCTGAGACAGAAAGCGAGCTCTTTGGAGGACCAGGAGATGGAGGGATCGTGGAGCCAGGGTAGTCCCAGGATGGCTGGGTAGGTGAGCGCATCCATGGCAATGAGTGAGGTGGTCTCTTGATGGGGGGTGCCGATGTTCATGCCTAAGGGGGCTGTGATTTTGCAAGCCCGAGCCAAAGGACTGTCCATTGACCATGATGATGCTGGGTGAAAAGGTGGGAGCAGGGGATCTTCCAAGAGGTTACCAGATGTTTAGTGATGAATTTTCCCTGGGTGCCAGAGTCAATAAGCACTAAAAGGGGGAGCCAGGTGGGGCCTGCCTATCTTCATGGTCTCTAGGGAACTAGAAGCCACTGCTGGAAGGAGAGGGAGGTTGTGGGAGCGAAGGCACCACAGCTGGTCCAGCCACAGGGTAAGGGAGATGAGCTCATCCAAGGTCAGATTACCCTGATTAGGTCAGAATCAGGTCCCGGCAGCCCTTTCTGCAAGTCGTCCCTTAGTCCTTGATGAAAGGTGGGCAGAAGGGCCTGCTGATTCCGACTACTCTGAGCCACCAGAGTTCGGAACTGCAGGGTGTAATAGGCCACTGGACGAGTGCCCTGAGGATGCAGAGTGACTGTAACACTGAAGCCCACGGAGAGCCAGCTTGTCCATGGTAGGAACCAGGTTGCAGAGGACTTGCTGGTCAGCGATGAATCAAGTGACAACCTGTATTATGTCCTGCAGGTGATTGAAGATCTCCATATTAGGGTCAACAGGAACGAGATCGGCAATGGAGTCTGCCTGCAGTACGGCTGCTGCCATGTTGGCTAAGCTAACTATCACACTAAACTAAGGATAGCGGAGACACACATAGTGTGTAGAGAAGCAGGCGTTTAATAAATATATAATGTCAGGCAAAATCAGAGTACAACAGTCCAAGGTGGGGCATGGATAATCAAAATACAGAGCTAAAAAGATAAAGCTAAAAGCCAGGTCGAAAAACGGGTCGAGAGCTGGTAAGTAAAGTGATAACAATATGCGTCAGCGAGTAGAGAGAACGCGTAGCTACAAGGCCAAGCTTGGTGAGCGTGTGAGATAACAGAGAGTGTATATGTGGACAGTGGTGATGAAAGTCTGGTGTTTGGGGACATCTGATATCACTGGGTATGGTCGTGTGAGGCGTCAGTGTGACAATAATTGTTGGATTTCATTGGAATTAATTGTGGAACTTGTTAAAGTTTTGTAGGTGCAATTGTTTACCATTATTGCTTGATGCACAACTTCAGTTGCTAAACAGTCCGGGGTCTCTGTTGTCATATTTTGCTCTTCAAATGTACCACATTTTCAATGGGAGACAGATCTGGACTGCAGACAGGCCAGTCTAGTATCCACACTCTTTTACTATGAAACCCTGCTATTGTAACGTGCAGAGTGTGGCTTAGCATTGCCTTGCTGAAATAAACAGCGACGTCCCTGAAAACTATGTTGCTTGGATGACAGAATATGTTATTAAACCTGTATGTACCTTTCAGTGATTATGGTGCCTTCACAGATGTGCAAGTTACCCATGCCATGGGCACTAACACCACCCAAATACAGTCACAGATGCTGGCTTTTGAACTTTGTGCTGATAACAATCTGGACAGTCCTATTCCTTCTTGGCCCGGAGTACACGACGTCCATGATTTCCAAAAACCAATGTGGGCTCATCAAACAGATGAGCTCAGGCCCAGCAGTGTTGATTTATAGCTTTTAATTTGCACGGTAGAGTTATAACTTGCACGTGTAGATGGAGCAATGAATTGTGATTCAAGAGATTCAAAGCTTTATTGTCATATGGACAGTAGGAAACAAGTTTCCCTGCCCAATGAAATTCTTACTTTGCAGTCCA